>CM056995.1:27483038-27725538 GCA_029891345.1 Dryococelus australis | reverse complement strand
GGTTCCCGAGCCGTCCGCTCCTCGCCGAAGGAAGTCGAGTAGTTTTATTGGACGCGGTCACGTGGTTTCTTCTCCCACCACTTGCCGCGCGGGCGCTCGCCTCTCCAGCTAGCGAACGGAGAACTCAACCCGAAACGAACGGCCGAGCGAAAGGAACAGGCGTGCCGCGTTGCAAGTTTTTACAGCGTCAGCTTCGCTTACCGCGTCGTTTTCCCGCGAACGTAACACGTTTTAGGGCGACGCCACGACGTGTTCTTTTTTTTTTTTTTTTTTTTCAAAAATGTGCCCAGTACAGTATTGACGGAGTGCGCGGTCGTGTCGAGTCGTTGTGATGGTACTATCGCCGAGTTCCCGTCTCGTAACCTAACTGTTCAGTGTTTTGTTCTCTTGTTGTACGGAGGAGCTGAGGAAAAGATCCAGGTGTGCGCGTTGCCTCAGGAGTACCAACCCATGAATGAAAAAGTCCCCAGGTGTTCTATTGAAGCGTGTACCAGTTTCAGTGTATTGTAAGTACAATTTTCTATTTAATGTAGGGTTAACGACGTATTACCTGGTTGTTCAAAATACTTAATATTAAGAAGGTGTTTATATTAACACATCCAGTTCTTTCTAATGTTTCGTAATTATTTCAATTGTGTTGACTTTTTGGTAGTTGCTTTTTTTTTATCGTGTCAAGTTCTCAATTATCTTTTCTTTAAATTCGTTGAATTTAACTGCAGTGACCTTGCACGTCTTATGAACTAAGTTTTTTTTTATTTCTTTCATTTAATACAGTAACCTTGCGTGTTTTATGGACTGAAGTTGTTACCGTGACAATTTTCTGAGACTATCAATATAAGCATTAACTGGTCGAACAACTTAAAAATATTACATTTAATGGAATTCCCATGGTAAAAACTGTCAACTAGAGCGATTTTTTTTTCGCCTGGGATGAGCAAATTTACTATGTAATAGCATGAAGAGATTCCATTTTCATTCCGAGGTGCTGTTAAAATCGGTGAATGTTGTCGAAATACATGACAGTAGATCATGTTTGTATCTATCTAAACTTACAAAATGATAAATTGCTGAATACGATACCGTTGCTTTGCCATAAGATTAGTTTCGATCTTCTAAGTATGCACGTAAATACACTAAAAGCTTATATATAAGTCAACACAATTTGTACTGATTATTGCCTTAAATTATTCAGCGCTGCAGATATTATTTCCCAAACAGTGACGTTTGGACATTGCAATGATTAAGGTACCGTACATATGTGTACTGATATTCGTGTATTTGTGTTGGTTTATTTTGTACGTAATATGTATTTTAGTGTTGTACGAATGCAAAACAAGTTAATGTCAACTGTACCTAAGCGAAATGAAACACGCCTATAAGGCCGTTCACGGTAAAGTGAGCACTTTTGAAGCCCTAGTTACTTTTTTTTCTTTCAACCAATTTATATCCTTCCACCACTCGTTAATGTAAACCCTGCCATGTGAGTAATAAACATAGTGTATACATTAACCATACCCAAAACAAAAAATACGAGGCCACAATGAAATGTATTTGTTGGTTATTATATCTGATGAAACAGCTTAAAAAAGTGCTCCCTTTACCGTGCACGGTCTATAAAAAAAGTGTACAGGATCAACTAACTAATTTGAACCAGGCGCTAAATCGTTTTACTGAGAAGGATGCCGAATGTGATTGATAGTAACAGTGACTCCTTAAATTCGGTAGTAATATCCCGTTTCTTTTTCGTGAGTCGACCCCGCATTTCTTCAACTGTCAAAGTCACGTGTCCAAACAGTGAGACAGTGAAAGGGCACGTGTTTACATTTAGTTTTACAGTGGATTTTTAAAAAATAATATTCAATGAAACTTGAATACAACCCAGTTGAATTGGGCTATGGCGTGATCTGAGGCTGTGTACCAACGTTTCAAAACTTGTATTCATTTGGCAAAGCCTCGTGGTATTTCGACGGTCCTAGAGCGAGAACGAACTGTTCAAAGTGTGTCCATTTTACCGTATATTCTCTCTACCGGCACGAACATAGAATAGGTAATCACACAGAAATGAAATGTCTTGGCAGTTTCATCGACGTGGGCGATATCCATTCTCTGACAGGCTGTGCCAATGATGCTTGTGTATGTGACGGGGGTATTTTATTGGGATATAACCCCCCCCCCCCCCCTTCCCCGGAAAAAAAGCATTCACAAATAAAACTTAAAACAATTTATAAATTTTAGTTTTTTAAGTATTTGTAAGTAAAGGTTGTTCACGATAAAGTGAGCACTTCTGAAATCAACCTTAAAAAAAAATGTCACTATGTCCCACGTATGCATTTATTTTAACAGGCGCACTGAGTGACACGCGCCCATTAAAGTTGTTAAAAATGCATGGAAAGTAGTTGCATATGTTAACGTCTAATAAAAAGTTTAAGTAACTATTTGTGATAATTAAATTATTTCTTACGCTTTCTGTGTGTAATAATGAGCATAGGTATACTTTTTTAATAATTTCACATTTTCACTTGAACGACGCATGAATATAGTGGCGAGGTCCGTGACAATGATAATTTTGTGTAAGGTGGAAGAATACACAATGTGCATACAAGTAGATCTTAAGCCGTAGTTTCAAAAGTGCTCATTTTACCGTGCACAGCCTATAATGTGTGGTCCCCCTTAATACACGAAGGATGTTTGTATAATTTTGTGGTTCGATCTCTTTATATTAGCCCATTGGTTGTAGACGAAAATAATTTTTTGAACTAAAGAATTTTTATGATTATAGCTTTCATATTTTTTTTTCTCCCAAAAATGAAAATTTGTATTAATCTTTCCCCTTCCCCCTTTTATCATTCTCTCTCTCTCTCTCTCTCTCTCTCTCTCTCTCTCTCTCTCCTACGGCAGTATATCCTTGGCTAGGCTCCTGTGACTTTAGTGTAAGAGCCGTTCTTCAATGCGCGAATACGTAAGAAAACTGTTTTGAAAACGTAAGGTCTTGCAACTTACGAAACCAAAAATTCTCAGCTGTTGCAAATTACTGATACAGGTTTCATAATATTTACATCTCATTTTGTATATTTTTACAGTGTTTAAAAAAACGAAAATACTATTGCCGAAACATGTGCAGTTATTTATTAAAACAAAAATGATAATCACCACGCCAAATCGAATAACTTGTTGCCGTGTATACCACAATGGCGACGAAAACGAATATCAACAAACCAAATACTCGATTCCTATTGGTTTCACGGATGCGCAAGTGTTGGAATTTGCTCAGCTTTCTTACGTATATCCGTACGTTATCCACGTCCGCATGCGTGCCATCGCAGATTGCGTGACGCATACGCTTCCTTGATGCGTGTCCACGTGCGTGTCGTTGTAGAACGCGCCTAAGTGTTCGACAAAGAGAGTTTTTCTGCGCGGACAGCAGAGGTGTGGTAGCCTCGAGTTCTCGCGGACGCTGTTGCGTGTCGCCCAAGGTCGGAATATAGTTGCCGTCACGAACAGCTGTAAAGTTCAGCTCGTCGCGTCGGCAGCGCCCACGCGGCGACTCCAGGCATTAGCCTCGTGTCCCCCCCCCCCCTCGCCGTAAGTTTTGTTGCTCGCCCCACCCCACGCTCGTTGGCCCTTTATTTATCTCGAGCGCTCCCGTTATCTGAGACAACTGGGGCACATTGGTCCTTGCACACGAGTACACGGCGACAGATAACGCAGTTTCCTGCTCTCTGGCTCAGGCCGTGGCGAGGAAAGTCGACCAGAATCGAGTATCTCCAGGAATCGATTACCTTGTATTCGATTACTCGTATAAGCCTTTCACGGTAAAGTGAGCACTTTTTGAAGCTGCTTCATCAGACATAATAACCAATAAATTCATTTCAGTATGGTCTCGGACGTTTGTTTTAGGGTATGGTGAATGTATACACCGTGTTTATCACTCACATGGCAGGGTTTACCTTAACAATTGGTGGGAGATATACTGGTTGAAAGAAAAAAAGCAACTACTGCTTCAAAAGGGGCTCACTTTATCCTGAACAGCCTATAACAATCGATAACTTTCACTCACAAATTGAATTGGAAAACCGGCCCTGCGTGCGTCGCTGGTCTGGGATACGGGTGTTTCCGGGTTCGAATCCTAGGTAAGACGTGGGTGGTTAGGTCATAAGTTAGTTTGTAAGCCGTCCCCTGATAAGTCTTTAGACATAAGCCCTTTCTAGCCCAATCCAAAAAAAAGAACTGTTCAACAGTTAAGTTCCGTCGTGTAATTTTGTATTCCTGAACGAACTACGATTTTGAGAAGATTGAGGAAACATTGTTTCGGGTCAAGAACTTTATAGTTTATCCCGACATAGCAGAGCAAGCTCTGTGATAGTATTTGCCATTTTCAAGCACCTATTCGTGTGTAAGGGCGTTTTCAGCAGTATTGGCAATAAAAGCGTAGCATAGAAGCTAACTCGATATTGCCAGTGATTTACATTGTGCAATTTTTTTCTATTCAACCAAGAATTGGGAATCTTGTTAAAAATATGCCAGCTCATCCGTCTCATGGATTGATGATTTTGTCATCACCATGTGTATTCAATAAACATTAGAATTTTATGATTAAATAAAACCTTTGAGACTTTTATTCGTTTTGGTTTTACCCTTGTAGTAATGAAGTTGTGACATGGGCAGCTTAGTTAGTTTTTTTTTTTGTTGCAGACGGGAGACGTGATAAACTAAAGTTTAGGAACCCCTGACCTAGACTGTCTATAGTTGCTATATACTGAAACGGATACACAGCTAACTTTTTGTCAGGCCAGGGCACGGCCGTTTTTTTTTTTTTTGGGTGAATACATCTACGTTGGCGCGCTCGGACGCCTTGATGGGTTTTTTTTTTTTTTTTTTTACGTTCCCGGCACCGCTTCGCTCGATCACATGGGGTATTATGAGTATCACTGGATTGGTTTTGAGGTGCTCTTTCCAACCGTATACGATTTCTGTATTTCGACTTTGCTTTTTGACAAGTATAGGACGAAATTGTGGTAAGTTTTCTTAATTTTTTTTTTTTTTACATTAAACTCATACAATTTCACCATAACCACGTCACACCAGTGCTTTTATACACTCAATCGATTGTTCTTGGCGAGAGCTGTCGATTGAAACTCAAACGAGCGTCGTCGCTTCTCCTAGTCGAAAGTTATACTGCGCGGAAGTGATGAGACGCGGCGAAATCTCCCTCCGCTCCAAGCGATGCTTCGCAATCCTCACTCAACGTAGCACGTTCTTTGATCCTCTGGCAATCGAGTGGTGTAATTGAATTTCGAATTTAGACGATAGATTCGGAGCTGCAATGCCAAACTCTATCCCTCGATTTTTTGCTATCATCGGATTTTCTGAATTTCCTCCCACTATGGTCGCAATTTTAAAGACGTATTCACGTCGAAAAAAAAAAAAACAATACGTTCTCTTAAGACTTTGTTGTTTTTTTGGGGTATTGATTATATGCAATACACAGCTCAGCTACATTACTTTCACATGTACTGTCACTTCCAACATGTGTATCACGATATACATAGCGGGGACGAACTCTGTAGGCCTCAATTTCCAACGTGGCCTGCTTGAGTTGCTTAGCAGTTTGTACGCCTGCCTGAAGATCTCAAAGTCGCAGTTCCATTTTCCGGACAGTCGCACAGATGTGATATGTTTAATTTACTCTAACTTGTTTTCGAAAAAAGTAATCGCCCATGTGGTTCGTTCATGAATCTTAGGTTCTTGCTGGACCCTCCTGCTACACACCTGTGTGTAAAAAAAAAAAAAAAAAAAAAACCCCTCCTATTTGGGGTTGGCTATTTTCGGTTAGATAATATAAGTTCCGCACAACATATTTGGATTTTTATGCCACAAGCGAAATTTAAATAATTGGCGTATCGCTACGGCATATGCGCAGTCTGGTATAGGCCGTTCACGGTAAAGTGAGCACTTTTGAAGCCCTAGTTACTTTTTTCTTTTACCCAATTTATATCGTTCCATCACTTGTTAATGTAAACCCTGCCATGTGAGTAATAAACATAGTGCATGCAATCACTACACCCAAAACTAAAAGTCTGACGCCACAATGAAATGTATTTATTACTTATTATGTCTGATGAAACAGTTTGAAAAAGTGCTCACTTTACCGTGAACGGCCTATAGGTGGATTGTGGGACTTCACTAAAGACTGCCCACGATAATGTGAGCACTTTTGTAATAACCTTAGAAAAATGCCACTGGCCCTTCCTGCATACATTTTAAGGGGCGCACTGAGTGACATGCAACCAGTAAAGTTGGTAACGATGGATAGAATATAGTTCCACCTTTATCGTCGAATAAAAAGTGTTGAGCAACGATTGGTGATAGATTATTTCTTTCGCTTTCTGGTTTTTTTAATGCTCCGAACTGTGAGAATGTGCAGATTTGTAAAATATTTGCTTTTCTAATAATTTCACAGTTTCACTTGACCGACGCACGAATAAAGTTATGAGGCCCGTGACAATGTTAATTTTACATAAGATGGAGGCATACACAACGTGCATATAAGTAGATCTTAGGCAGGGCTTTCAAAAGTGTTCATTTTACAGTGAACAGCCTATAAACAAGTGGAGAGAATAGATGCATTTAGCGAGACGCTAATTTCGCTCTTTTTTTATTTTTATCCTCCATAGTTTTAAGAAAACGCTTGAATTCCTGCGTATTAAATTTACAGCAGATTGCGCCATCACAAGAGCAAAAGTATCAAACGTCGATAACGTTTTAATGTCCCACAATATTAGGAATTATGAGGCGTGATTATATTTTCTGTTTGCCTGAAAGGTAACATCCACTTAATTAACGACCTCGTTAAATCAGCTTCGCTTGGAGGGGAAAACGTATTAAATATGACATCAGTCCGGAAATAACTGTATACAAACCAGATGCTGGTTGCATGGAACGCTGCCAAAATCTCGTCAGCAGCAAGGACTTTTTGTAGTTCATTTTTCTTCTATTTTCTGACAGTCCACAAAAATTTAGGCGAAATAGGAACGAAGTGAAAAGAAAATATGAGCAGAAGAATTTGGGTTTGTAGCCTATTTCGAAAATAGGCGTGCTTATCCACCTCGACTCTTCTTTCCTCCCAAATATGTAATACCTTTATCAGGTAACTTGGTCGAATTAGGGTCCTAAATTGCTAGTATAACAAGTCTCACTTCGATACTAAATGTATGCTGTGAATTATGGCAGAGAACCAAAACTATTTTGAGGTTATCTGTGTTTTACATCATCAAGATCGATACTCGTGGTGTGCATGTGAAACGTCAATAACGTTTTTTTTTTTTCTGTTTGAAAAATAAATATATAGTTTGGCATGCCAAGGACACTGCACTTTATCCAGTTTGTACGTAAAGACTGCGGCGAAATAAATGCAATCCTGCACTTCGTTTGGTGGAAGTATGGTACAGAAAGGCTAATATTGCGTCTGCTGTATCTCAGCTCCTGATTGGATTGAACTTGAACAAAGCCTCGTGAATAGTGAGTTGCAGCTAGAAAAGATGCTTTCATGGAGGAGGGGTTAGGTGGTAAGAGGGAGAAATTTTCAGAAGAATTTGGGCTGATGCCGGCTGCGAAGGTTCAGCTACCCTGTATTTTCGCAGAGATTAATTATTCACGAGATCTGTTAGTAGTAGCGCCGAAGGGGGGGGGGGGCACACTTTTGATTAATTGAAAGGGTTAAATTGATATAAAAGGGTTAGTTAAATTAATTGAAAGGGGTTAATCAAAAATTGAAAGGGATAATTTTTAATCGGATAAAATTATGTTTTCTTGAGTTTGTACTGCTTTCTTTTTGGGTTGGGGGAGGAGGTAGCAGGAGCTCTGTACGATGTTGACGGTGTGGTGCTCTGAAGGCGACTGACCAAAGTTAAGGGTTGCAATGTGTTATATAGGTGTTGAATTGAGTGCAAGAGTGTGCTAGTGTAATGTTTTTTTTTTCTTTTCATTTTGATGTGTTTGTAGGGATATTGATGGTAGATAGGCGATTTTTACGAATATATTTAACGCACAAGAGAATTTCGGAGGATTTCTAAGAGTGGCCTAAGTGTAAATTTTATGTTTATTGGAAGGGGGGGGGGGTAATTGCTTGTAGATGGTGGTGGGAGATATGCGACTGTGAAAGATGCGATTTATGTGTTAGTAATGCATTTAAACATGAGAGAAATTCAGAGTGTTCTATGTATGAATAAATTGCACACATCGAATCGCAAATTTCAGATGACTACGTGAATAATAAGTGCAATTATGTGAGTCTTAAATGTAACGTGAGTCGAGCTTAGAAATATAATTTACACAAGAGAGAATTTTAACTATGTGAATAACATCTGATGTCGACAAGTGCAAACCCACCAAACGAAATCAAGCTAGCCAGTATGAAATTACACAAGGCAGAGTCTTTAAACAATATATATTTCAAACGAGTTCTATGTATGAATAAATAACATGGGATACAAGTATAACGAACAACTACATTTTACTGTCTTGAAATGAAATCCAGCTAGTCAGTATGAATAAATAATACATTAACAAGTTTACATGTACAAATTACACTTTGCAGTCTTGTGAATTATATCTTACAGCAAAAAAAAAAACTCTGAATACGATTTAAACCAGACACAATAGCGTACATCTATTCTGATAAGTAAAATATATAATTATCTACAAGGAAGTAATTAATGATAGAAAATCTTATCCAAAATGATTTGTTTCAAAATAATCAACTTGCATCGAATCATAGAGCTTAATCCCACATTACTTTATATATAAAAGAAAAATGCACAAAAATCCTCGAAGAGAAAATTATTTTTTAAATAATGGATGTACTACAAATTTTTGTAAAGTGTGGAAAATAGAGCGAACTTGTTTGCGCAAACTGTATTTTTAAACTGCTAGGAATTTTCGTAGACCGAGCTCAGAAACGTGATTTGAAAATCTTTTTGCAATATTGACTTAACACACAAAAATTTATATTTTCTGATAAATAAAAAAAAAAAATTCACACTATAGTTTATGAACACTGTGAATGAGATCTGAACCCCGTAGCAAATAATATCGCTTAACGAAAATCATGACTAGCACTAGAGATGAAGGGACGTCAGACTCTTGCAAATTTAAGGCAAAATATACAGGTATTTTTACACAACTTGAGTTGAATTTTTATTATTTTTAATTTAAGACTAGTTTAAATATGTTTTATTGTGTTTGTCTTCTTCTCCAGGCATCATTGTTTTGTATCTTGAATAGGTGTAATTTCTGTGCATGTATGTAAAATTAAATAATTAAATTGTTCGCTGGTTTCTGTCCAGTGAGGGCGTAAAAGTTGTAGCTGGAGAAACTTTCTTGTAGGCGAGGATGGTCAGAGGTCCTTGCTACCTGCCTCTCTAAAGGTATTTGGGGCTCATCTTCAATGTGTTCCGCTGGGTTGTCACAAATATTGGCAAGCAGGACATCGTGTTTACTACTCCAAACTTCAACATAAGTCGACCAAGGTTCTCTCAACATACTAACCTGCTGTCTCGTTCCTTTGCAATACTTCACTCATTCATTCATTCATTTATTCAGCTGTTTGATTTTCTCCATTATTATTTTTTTTTGTAATTTCCCCTGAGCCCTTCAAAGTTAGTTTTTTATTCACATTTTAATGTAAATGATTGTGAGGTTTTCTAATTCAAGAAATTTACATCTTCTTTATGAAAGAAAGCAAAAAGTTAATAAATTTTAATTAAAAATACAAGTCATCAGCTTACCAATACTGATAGACAACCACTCATGGCACTGCACCAAAATATTGTTTTCACATCACTCATTATACATAAGTTATTGGAAAAAAGTTAGTGACATGAGGTATTAAAAAAATTTAATAAAAAGACACACACACTATTCATTTTAACATGAAAAATTTTATTATAATTTTTTTTTTTTTTTCAAAATCATTCCTAAACCCAAGCATTTACAATATCACAAAAAATATTCACTTTGCAACAAACATCTACACACACAGTAAAAGTCTTCCAATCACAATTTTTACACACACACACATATATATAGAAAATAATTTTACATATACTTTAAAATAATCATCTTACAAATAAATTACCAATTTTTTTAACAAAACAAGTCATATTAACAAACATAAGTTAGTTCATCAATAACATATTTAACAACAATCATCTTACAAACTACAAGACAATTCATCAATAACATTTTATCGATGACATTTTACAATTTAAACTTACAAACATTTTATCAATTTTTTTACATCTGGACCTACCACTACAACTACTGTTACTACAACTACTATTACTACTGCTATACTACTGTCCCTACTAGTACTACTACTGTTACAAAAGTGTCTGACATATATTACAAAATTAAAAAATATTTTCAAAAAATATTTACAAATATAATACATCATTATGTTCTTTTCCTATCTATTTACAATAACGACACATTCAGGAGGTGTGTTTGTAGATGCTTACTGTGGAGCATTCTTTTGTAAGTGTCATATCCTGTATTTTTATCAGACACGCACATTCCAAGTGAATGCTTACAACACCCTCGCACCCATGCAGTTTCCACTGCGAATTTCTTCTTATTTGAGAAGGGGACAATTTATCGAAGACAGTAGTAATCTTATTAGGCGAACAGGGAGCAGCAGCATTGAATGATGGTGCGATTTGTATAGGGTATAGTCAGCGGCGATGATGATTCTAGTTATCTGCGGTGATGATTGTAGACAGCTGTAGTCAGCTGTGATGAGTGTGGAACATGAGGTGCATTTGGTGGCGACAGATGGACGCCCTTGGTGTGTGTTGCTGGGAGGTCTATAAATTTATTTATTGTGGTGCTGAAATTAGTATATGGAGGGAAAAAAATTAACTCAGGTATTCGATAGTGCCCCTAAAGCATGGTTTATATTACATCTTCCTCAATGTACCGCTTATCATCCTTACCTGACAACTATAGATTTGTTATGTGTTTGGTGTAGACATGATGAGCACACAAATGGAACTTATATTGGGTCTCGATTACCCTTGTGCAATTTTCGAGGCAATATCGATAATCCTTGTACCTGAGTGAATGCAACACGTTGGGTTTTACACCCTTCGCCTAACAAATACATTGATCATTCACAACAACATATGTGTAAAGCTTAGGATGTAAACCCACAAAGTGCATGATTAGGCACCCAGCACATTCATCTTTCATCACCCCAGTATGGCCTTTGTTCCTGTGAGGGAATCCTAGCCAGTTATCGAGCACATTAGTTGGATGTATCAAACTGCGCCTTTAAATCTGGCGTAATTACTTTATAGATATCGTCACAAACATCATAATAGATTAGGTAATCGGTATCGCAAAGAGGAGATGAATAGAGGAGATGAGTAGCTGGTGGAAGAAATTTTGTACATATGTACTGATAATTAGATTCATAGAGTGTTAATTTTGAAAGGTCGATAATGGCAACACCTGTGTACAAAGTTTGTTGAATGCATCAGAACTCTTTGACATCTCAATAAGGACCAAGTTTTTATCGATAATCAGCCATGCCTCTTATGTCGGACATCCTATCAGCTCTGCAGCCCCATAAATCGTTTCATACCTCGAAACGAATCTGATCTCCCTTTCTCGGCGGACATTCTGCAAGGTTTTTCCATAAACGGAATTATTCATCAACTTTAAAAACGATTTTTCGAATTCGTTCAGGGCCTGGGCAATTTTCTCAATGTTAAACTAGATGCACGGAGCCATTCATGCCTTCTGATCAGAGCATATAACGCGATGAACAGAGTCAAGTTTGTCCCCATACATCAAGGACTGCCTCAGTGTTTCCCCGTGTATAACATATTTCTGGCATGACGCAAGTGTTTAAAAGAAGTTTCTCATGTATGCTGTTCGGGTGTACGCCATTTTCTGGGGCCAAAGGCAGATCAGATAATTTATCATGACACTCCTCCAGAAAAGACAGATCAACTTTCGCGAAAAAAATGTGTCCCCGTCATTCAACATGTTTGCAAAATCCCATGAAGAGAACATATTAGCCTTTACCCACTCGAAGTTATCAATCAGAAGCTTGGACCCCATCGTATGACTCTACAGCCATTTGACATCGAAATAGCTTATATATTGTGATGCCTTACTGGGTTCATAGTCCTCACCCATGTAGACATTGTTGGCTACCACACGTCTTTTTGAAACCTGAGTAATGACGCCCCTAACCTCGCATTCTTCAAAAAAATATACTTGTCAGGATCAGTCAACAGCTCTAGCCGAACACATGTCATTGAGAATAAAGCATCCCATGAAAGAGATGGAACTGTGACATACATGGCAGGGTCAAGACAGTAATGAGCCAAACATATGATCCTGAAATTCTCTAATACATCAACCAGCAAACATGTGTCCACACGTAAGTAATGAATGCCATTCTGCAGCAAGTTTATGCAGTTGAGCACATCCCATGTGGCTAGATTGTGAGCATATTCCTCATCACTAATGCCTTCGCTTCTCATCACATGAAATATGTCCTTTGGTGGGAGAGACTTTGCACATCAGACTGTCTGGCGACTTAATAAAGTCATAAGGAAACACTCCTTTCCATTTTGCCAATTCGAACTGGGTGTTGTCTGGAAACATCGAGCGAGTGATACTCAATTGTACAGGTAGTAAATTGCCTGTCAAAGTTTCCAGAGAGGCACTCATGAATTGGAATGAATCAATAAATTTTAACTTAAAATATTATGCATCTCCATTGCAATCAATTCCATTGGGAATCTGTTTTGTGATACATTTGTGTTTCTCTAGGGTCATTCCAATCACTTGAATTTTTTCCAGGGTTTTCAATTACCAGGGTTCCATTGTGTAATGTTACATGACGTTCAGTCAAGGACTTCATAAGAAAGTTAGCATCATAATTCTGCAGGTTATGGAAAATGGTGACAAGTTGTCTTTTGCCAGTCTGAAATTAAAGTTGCACTTATTATGTGTGCCGCCTCTGATTTCGCCTGTCAGATGGTCATGTTCGACCACAGTATCATCTGTGTCGAGCAGTTCTTTACAAATGTGACAACTTTCCTGAACCACCAACCTAGCTTCATCGGAACAATGACGCTGTAAATTCCTGCAACCCACTTTGTAAGTTCGACTAATTTATTATCTAATTTGTACATACACTCAACACCCACAAACTCTAAATTCTGAGATAAAGCCGGATTGATTGAACAAACCAACAAAATGCTACAAGCATATGGAATATGTTGGTTGATAGTAGTTGTATTACATGTTTCATCATTAGGCAAGCAAGCGGACATGGGTTTCAGGCAACTTTCTACATCGCAATAGACAATGAAACCCAATTTCTTCTGTTTGCTGTACTCTTTAAATTCCAAGTACTTGTTGTTCCCAGAGGGAAAGTACTGTGAACAGCCTTTTGATGCTGGCTAAGAATAGTTTGACTTGCGAGTTTCTCCTCACTAATAAAGTACTGGAGACAATGCTCACAAATAAGTTTTCTATACCATTTCTATCTCAGCTGATTACCAACCAGCTGTAACAAATTTCTAATACAGACAAAATTTCAGTGAGCGACATTTCCACTCGCACAAATCGCCAAAATATTTACGTGTTTGTCATGGTGTACAGGAGAAATATGCATCGGTACTACAACCGCACCCTTTTGGCAAGTTTTGTCATTTATAGTGCTATCTTTGTCTACCACACAGTAGACATTGATAGAAATAAAATTGTTCTCCTCAAACTTGCGAATATCCTGTATGACCACAGGTCTCGACAGACCTTCGATATTCAAAACCCCATGAGGTTTTGGATATGAAGTAGTTCTGTGGGCATTTTGTGTGGCTAGAAACAAAGGTGCTACAATGGCATAGTGGAAACACATTCCCCCTGGGCAGTCTACATCGACACAAGCAAGATGATTGGAAATAAACTTGGGTAGTTTAGTGAGTGCAGCACAGATGATGAACAGCCGGTATTGACTCACATGTACATCCATATACGTCAACTTTTGCCGACTCCAGTTAGAACCATATGCACTAAACTTCTCAAGTCTATTTGTGAAATAAGGAACGATATCCTCATCATAGATTAAACCAACATTGGATGAATGGAGGACAGAGAGTGCTTTACTTTAAAAATGAAAAATATCTGTACCATCTTCCTTTGCCATGAGGGATTTCAAGTACTTACCCGCTGCAGAAACGGATAATCTAACTGGCCAGGGTGAAGCCATTATTAAGCTTAGTAAGGGGACTTTACACCTCTGGAAAAAATGAGAAAAATCAGCATCAGACTCTAATTGATCCATAAGTATCCGCACATCATTTAGTCTTCCTGTGAACACCATAACCAATCGCTGGTACGGCAGGACTAGCAAAGCTTCCACTGAGGCTTTGGAATCGGAAAAGGAATGATTTTCTGGCTCCCTTGACGAAATATCTCTACCCGACTTGAAAGTCGGTTGTGAAATGGTTGGAGCACTCTCCGAATCTCAAGAATCTTCTGAGTCTAATGGAAATAAGTCGTCATTCAAAAGATCAACCTTCTAATGTTTGGGGGAAGTGGACATGTTTTGACCTTATAGTTTCGAAAATGTCTCCATAAGCGATTCAGTGCTCGAATCGCTTAAGTAGAGATCGTCCTCCAAAATATTTAACTCGTGTCCGCTTAGGCGAAGGGACACTGTCTCGACAGCTTGTTTGTCTTTCTGTCTGCGATTCCGAATCGGAATCGCTTATGTAAAGATCTTCAAGCAATATGTCAAATTCAGAATCGCTTACGCTCACCCATTCTCACCTAACTAAAAACTTTCTTTAGTTTCCCCCGATATAAAAGTTTAAACACCACAATAATTTAAATTGAAGTGACCCCCTTGTTCTGAAAAAAAGTAAACACCCTTAATAGCTTACACTCACACATAATATAAATTAAAACATGATTTTTTTGCTAACATCCTAGACAATTTTTTTTTCTGTATTTTAAATTTTATGTTTGTTGGGTAAAGACAGGAGCAAGAGCTGTGACTAAAAAGGTAGCGAGTTAAAAATTCTTTAAATGTGGACAAGAGGCAGGGAGCTAACAGGCGAGGAGAAACACAACAGGGAATATGTGGGGCAAGGTCTCTCCTGCCCGACGGGCCACATGCACAGGTGAACAGGGTAAGACGCGAGTGTATAACAAGCTAGGCCGGTTCGTGCAGGAGATGTTTATGATGTGAAGCGGACGAGATAATGGGGATAATAGTTCAGTAAGCTGCCGTTAGTGCCCCTGTGCACCACCATATGGTTGCTCTCCCCCTCCTACACTTGCCCAACAACCCCCATGTGTTCCCTTTCCCCTCCAATGACTCATCATGTAGACCCTGCAGGCATCTCTGTGTTGTACCGACGGATGGGAAAAGGAGAAACTTGGCACTCTCCCTCCAGCCCCGCCCGACATCCTACCCCTTCTCCACGCTAATGTGCAAAGCCTATGGGCGAGCATGCACTCTAGTGGATGGGATATTGGGCCCTTCCCCTCCAGCCCCTTCCCACCGCCATGCCTATCCAACGCAAAATTCCTTGTCAAGCAGCCAGTCTCCAGTATAGAATTGACCGCGCTTTGCGACCTGTCTCACCCTCGTCTTTCACAAGATTTTACTTTTTGGCCCAGGCGCAGCTTTTGTTTGAAATAAAACAATGAAATTTATACTGACACTATTGCATTTCATGTTTAAGCCCAGTTTAAATGTTATTTTTTGTGAGAGAAAAACTTAAAATTTTTTAATGCTCTTTTTTTTTAATTTTTTAATCTTACACTGTCAAAAACATTTACGAAATTATTTACAGTGATCTCACTTACACAGTCAAAAAACATTTATGAAATTCTACACTGTAAAAAATTTCAAATTTGTACTCCATCAAACATACGTCCAAGGTTACACCATAAAAAATTAAAATATCTACACTGCCAAAAATTCAAATTTATACATAAAAAACTGTTAAGTAGTGATACACTGCCAAAAATGTATTAATTTAACACCATTAAAATTAAAGTAGTTTTACACCAGCAAAAATTCATTAATTTAACACTGTTAAAAGTAAAGTATTAATACACTGGCAAAAAATTGATTAATTTACACTGTCGAAACATTTTATAAATTTTTCGAAAATAATTTTAATAACAAAAGTTTTATTAAGGGGAATTACTCGGTTACACTCAAAGCATTTTAAAAAATTGTCTAAAATTCAAACATTTTATGCTATGAAAACTAAATATGGAATAATTTTACAACTGTATAAACATACATACACATTCCAGTCATTTTACTTAAATTCAAACTTGTAATACATCTTACAACTATACAAACATGAATACATGCATTTTAGAAGTAAAATTTTCCGAAACTTAAAAAAATACTTGAAAAATCTCACTCTTGCTCTCTCTCTCAATCTCTCTTGTACACATAGAACTAGTCCCCCTGCACTCATACTCGCATTAAAACACTCTCACTCACACCTACATAACCAAAATTTCTCAGAGTACTTGGCAATACATTCTAGATGTTTTTCACATACTTTGTGAATATTTAAACAGTGAAAAGAGATTTTAGGTATATGTTATTGACAGGCCTTATTCCATATAGTGCAAGATGCTACTATTGGTGGTTAACCTGTCCTCTCAACTCTGCTAAATAAACTCAAATATAAATAAAAATATTTCATCTGGAATTAAATTTTTTCCTCACCTTTCCCCTGCACTTATACTTGCAGTCTACAATCTCACTCATACACAAACATGCACACATGCACACACATTCTCAACCAAATATAGCCAAAACCCACTCTTAAACATCCACTCTTAAACATCATTAAATAGCCTTTAACATCATTAAACACCTTTAAAATATTTAAAATACTTAACAAATATTCTGAAATGTGAAACCATTTCATTTAATGTGTAATAATTTTTTCCGATTTTAAAGACCAATAATTCAGTTTGATAAACATTTCTTTCAAAGAACAATCATTCGATTTGATGAAAATTTCTGTCAAGTCTTGACGATTTTGTTGACAGTGTAACGAAATTCATACAATTTACTCAAAGTTTCAAGAAATGCGAAAAAAATTTAACATAATACCCAGAACTCTAACTTTTATATTAAAAATTTTTCACTTACTTAAACTCTTGTAGCGAAGATGGTGTTTTTTGAAGGAGACCCGATTGCAGGTCAGGTGAGTGTCGGGGCAAATGAGCGGCCGGGGACTTGCAATCCCCTCAAGAGCTTCTTGGTAGCCTAGCTCGGCAGCCTAGCAAACAGTCGAGCGATCGCAGTTATAAACTAGCTCTGTGGGTAACTTCTTTGGCAGGCGAGGAGGGTTGCTTTCACCATCACGGCAGAGCGATGGGCGGGCGAGCGGGTCCCTTGACCATCGTGGAAGAGCCACGCAGAGTCAAGCAAGAGGCGAGCGGGTGGGAGATGTTACCTCCATGAAGTCACAGGAGCAAATGATCTCCAGTGGTTGGGAGGTGCTATTTATAGCCCACCAGCCTCCCTTGTAGCAAAAATTAAAATAATGCTATTCACCTGAAATGGATATCAAAGAGACAAATAGCACGTTTTAAGACATTTTAACACATTGTTAAGCAAATTGAATGCATTAATAAGGATTTTACATTATTTTTTAAAATTTAGCATGGATATGCTGTGTTTTAGCCTTTATATATGAATTTAATGTGTATTTGTCCAGTTTTAAGCCATTAGGTTGAATTATGTTCTTATTTAATGATTTATGACACAAACAATTGTCATTAAAATATAAGTTTTTTGCATTACGAGGTGAAATCATTTTAATGATATGATTTAATACACTTTTACAAAGAATTCCTGTTTTTACTATCATTTATTTGAATTTTATATATAATTGATTAATCCTTTTAGTTAAATGGTTAACAATTAATGACTTACAAACTATCTATTATCATACAAGACCTAGCTGGGAATCGAACCTAGAATCTAAATATCTACCCATAACTGAAAGTGAGAAACAATATTACATTTGTACATGATCTAACCGGGATTTGAACCCAGCATATATATTAACCATGTCTTATCTGGGAATCGAACCTGCAAAGTGTATCTTTAATTTACCATTCATTATCCAGGATTCGAACCCAGAGCCTCCTTGCCTAATCTGATAACTCTGGAGGCTGGCGACATTTAACAACTTATTTTATGTATTTATATATTTTTTTGGTCAGATTCAAATAAATCTTTAGTTGAATAGTATTTTGGCGAACTAATAGTCTGATTTATTATTTTCTATACAAGACTATTTCTTGTTAACACAACAGACTTTTAATAGAAAATTTAAGAATCTCTCTCTCTCTCTCTCTGATGGAGACAAATTTATTACTTTTCCCTCTCTATGGGGAGAAAATATTTTTTTGTACCAAAAAAATTTCACTTTTAATAACAAATAGGTTAAATAAATTTTAAGAAACATCTTCATTTTAAAACATTAATTTATTGGCAAAATATATGCAAATACAGGCTGATCCAAAAAAAATAATAATTTTACACAGAAGAAGCATACTATGTTCAATAACATATTTAAACAAGTAGAAAATTCTCCTCCAAAACATATACACACTTGATTCAATCATTTCAACACTATTAAGTATAGGATGACACAAAACATTTTAACACTACCAAGTAGAATTTGCTTCAAACATTTCCATGCTGAACAAACACAAGTGAATTCACAATATATTTCCAACATTTTTAACACTAGTAAATATAGCATGTTATACAAATTATTTCAAAAATATGGGTATATCAAAAGCTGTATGTACAACTATTACACCTTGCTGTGAAACAACTACAGGATAACACAAAGGATTTTATCACTATCGAATACAACATTTTTATTTAAAACAAATATTTTTATAATCTGTTAGCAACTTCCATGGACAAAGTTTTCATGTAATTTCTTAAAATTGGATCCAGATCCCTTTCTTGACCTCTGCTTTCAATGAGTGAGTGTTTCTTACGCCCTTATTTTAATCTGTCTGTTTCTACACAAACATCTTTACAAGTAGGGAAGCGTAAAACAATGCTTTCAACAAAATATGTATGTGATTCAACATAATGAGAGTACACATCTTCAATACTAGATGGAAGAGGTGTGTTTGCAGTCATATGAAAAACTGGACATTTATTATTGTCACTGCACTGTATGAGTTTGTGACTCTTTTCATCTCCTAGAGGAAATTAAATTACTTTAAAATTAAAAATATTGTCACAGGTTTCCATTAATTCTTGCAAAATTACCTGACACCATAGGGCTATATTGGCCTTTCCTTGTTTGACACTGATATGATGATTTGCAGGATAAAAATATATCATGGTTCTACTTGATATCCAATACTCAACTGAAAATATTTAGCAAGGAACAACGTATATATATTGATAAATTCATTCTCTAAATTTGCAAGTTGAAACATGTTTTTGGGCTGAATTTTATTTTTGCTAATTTTATTACTCGATGTACGTAACATTTTGATGAATCACATCCTGTATGAGACATGTAACCAAACTTTTTTTGCTATAATGATATAAATGATATAAAGTATGAAGGTTATTACCACATTCTTCAAAATACTGATAAGGCAAAACAGTGTCTGTATTATAAATAAGATGTTTCAGTCATTTTTCTTCCTCGCAATATGAAGTTACAATGAGTTCGCCCTTAAGTTTTTGCTTACAATCTATGCTGTGCTGTCTGTAGTGGTTTACAGGACATTCAGAACTATTACAGTTAGTTAAAGTAGCATCATAAGTATTTGGTTTACTATGTGCTGTAAAAGCTTGAGAGGAATATGTTTATTTGAAATGAATGTCTGACTCACATATTTCCTTTACAGCAAAATGTGAATATAATAAGCTATAAGTTACAGAATGCAAACCTGTAGTAAAAAATGCATACTTGTATTTCATTTGAAACAATTGGAACATTGACATAATCATTCTGAATTAGTCACTTCACATGCATATAAATTACACATGGAAAATTAAGTTGTGGATGTCCCCATCGCAGGTCTCCTTCCAATGAACGGTGATTCCTTGGTGAGGTCTGGTGAGCTAGTAGTCGATTACTTCATATTCCTGGTTCTCTTCTATTTCCTTGCTAAGATAGGCAAATATCAAATCTTCTAATGTTGATGGCATGCCACTGTCGGGGCAAAAATATCTCACAGAACAATCGTCGCATGCTATTCCTTCACCAATGTGAATGCTGAGACTGTTGTCGAAAGTGTAGCACCAATGTTCTGTATTGTTGCAGATATGAACTTGTAGAATACCGTCATATGGTTTAAAGAAAACTGTTCTGTATCAAATTTGTAGGACCTAGCCATGACTGATTTTATACTACACACACTCCTTTATATAGTTTGCCAGATGTATGTATAATGTTGGTGTTGCTTGTTGCATTGTTCTGTCCAAACTGTAGTAAGAGAACAGTAACTACACTCCTCCGGCATAGTGTATTTGGTTTTCATGTAGGAATTGTGTTTGATGATGTATCCACTGTAAGCTTCAAATTCTAGTTTACCTTTGTTACTAGGTAACTTTCTGTCAGGACGTAAATTATATAAAGGACAATATTGTTGCCCATAACATACGTCGAATACTTTAAAAGTTTCTGTTGGACTGATTAATGAGTCACACCTTTGTTCATCTCCGTTACACATATGCAGTGGACTATTGCCATCTTCAATTCGAAATCACACTTGCCTGAATCCTGGAGTAACACTAGCATACTGAAGTGAAGAGTCGGACCTCTCCATCATAACTGAAGCCCTGGTGTATGATTTTCTCTCTCTCTCTCTCTCTCTCTTTATATATATAGACAGATGTTCTTCCAGTTAAAATTAGTTCTTCAATGATTACTTTGTTAGATGAATTTGACATACACAAACAATGCTGTTCCAAACCTCACAGTTCCACATTCTATATGGCACTTGTAGAAGTGCGCTACTGCCTTATATTTGCATGATGTGTTCCTTATAATTACATGTTTCAGTCCATAAGGTTGTGGTGGTGTTGTCAAATTCTCTAAAAAATTTATATTTTATTTGATGAAAACCCGGTTCTTTGGTTATTTCTTACTGCGATTTTTAAAACATGGGTCCCAAGAAGAACAGGGTAGTTCACTGTCAGGCCGCATATTAAAAATAAGAAAGTTTTCTCCTTCATCACACAGCACTCGTTCTCTACACAGGCTTTCTCAGAAACTTTTTGCGAAATTCCATTGCTCATTTCCATTACACATTTGTGTTTGAAAGAATATGTTGCCTAGAGACTGGAACCATACTTTCTTGTGTCCTCGAAAAATAGTGGAGTACCTCTTTTCTGGATTGAATTTCTCTATTTTTCTGTAATCTTACACTACCCGGAACAAAGCATATATTCGATAAATTAATATATCTATATGTAGGTAGAATGTTGGTATAAATATTCTCTTAAAGGTTCTCTTTTACATTGTGAGCAGAATGTTTTTTCCTCACAGTGATTTGTATTATAGTGTTTGACTATTGAATTAAAACTCGAACAGTTGTTTCTTCTGATATTTATTACTTCCGCATTTGATAAAGTTTGAAAAATTTCTTCTGCATTTTTCCAAGCACATATACGGGATAGTCTTCGAGCAATGCATCAATTATATATTGAAAACTTTGTTCGTAAGCTGTGTCATCAGAATCCCATTTGAGGTTATGTATCTCATAAGTCTGTTCCCAAAACATCATTTTAATGTCAGGTTTTAAACTGTACCAAAGTCTGGGAGATTTAAAGCATAATACTTTAGAATCATTAGCATCAGTTGCATAAGAAATAACAAGCTCCTTAATTACAAAGGAGTTGTCTTGGTAGTTTTCGAAACCCTGAGTGTAACACGTCATTTTTACGTAATTTCTTTATACACTATTTACAAAAAAAAGTCTGTCTCATATAAAATTTTATAAAATGACAGTGCTCGCCTCGGAATCTACTTAATCGATTCGGGAATCGTCCATTACTATATCTGGAATAATTCTAGCTTCAAGTAGCTGTTCCAGCCTGCATGACATACAATCCCTCCGCATATGTTGTACGTTCTCATCATTAGCAAAGGCAGGCATACCATAAGGACAGTCTTCACAAGGTAAATAGGATACTATATCCTCATCGGCTTTTAAATGTTCTGCCAGGAAAAGATACACTAATTTTATTTCATGGCCCGCAAAAGAAATTATAAATTCTTTCGGCAACACTCGCAGTTGGGAACAGTCTAAACTCAATCTTTCGCCTTCCGATAAGCTAAAATAACATTGAACATTTTAATGCATTCAGAGTCGCAATTGTCACAGCAGTGTCCTTGATGCATTGTACTTGATGCAGAGATGAAATCTCCTGTATATTCTTTGTTGAAGTAGATGTCTGGCGTCGTTCTTGGTTTGGACGCCTGGAGCTGTAGTGAACGTGATGGACGTCTGGAGCTGTAATAGACATTATGGAGCTACAGTAGATATGATGGACGTCTGGCATTATAGTCGACATTGTGAGCATTTGTTGTTGTAGTGGACGCTTGGCATCGTTCATGTTATCAACACTTGCCGTTGATACCGACACTTCCGGGATGCCTACTGCTGCAATGCACATGCATTCATACACACACGAAGTGACCTTAGCAGATGCCGAGTTAAAACTGAGAAACAATTTATTTATCCCTCCTTATATAGTGTAAGCATTCAAAACGGCTGTCATTTTCACTTAAATTTATAAGAACTTGGACCTCTTAGTAAAAAAGTAAGAATAACATTGAAAATTGCTATATTCCAACTCCGAAAAACATTATTGCCACCTTTTTACGGACTGTTTTGTTAAACGTACTATCTCCCACCACCCTCTACGAGCAATTACCCCACCTCCCCCTCCAAAAAAACATCCAATTTACACTTAGGCCACTCTTAGAAATCGTTTAAACACTCTGAAATTCTCTCGTGTTTTAAGTATATTCGTAAAAATTGCCTATCTACCACCAATATCCCTACAAACACATCAAAATAAAAAAGAAAAAGAAAATTTACACTTACTCTTGCACTCGACTCAACACCTATCTAATACAGTGCAACCCACCACTCTGGTCAGTCGCCTCCAGGCATCACACCATCAATTTCGTACAGAGATCCTGCTACCCGCTCCCCCAACCCAAAAAGAAAGAAAGAAAGAAGTACAAAATCAAGAGAAAAAAGTTTTTATCCAATTAAAAATTAACCCTTTCAATAAATTTAACCATTTCAATTTTTGACCAGCCTTTTAAATCAATTTAATTACCCTTTTACATCAATTTAACCCTTTCAATGAATCAAAAGTGATATGAACCACACCCCCCCCCCCCGTACTACTACTTCTGTTATCAATACTTGAAAGGTTGAGGTAGAATTCTCTCACCTGTACCTCTCTCCCATTTATATCCATTTTCTTTGCCTCTGGGTTGTAGAAGTTCGTATCGAGAGCCAGGCGAATGCAACGGCAAGAGGATAGGGTCTCTGAAAAGGGAACATCATGTCAATCAAAAGACAACGCTACGCTGTAAAAAAAATTCTGAATTTACAAGGAATTCTACAAATTAATTTATATAGAATGTGTAAAACTGGTGTTGATTTTTAACAAGCAAATGTTGTAGACTTCAAGTTTATTATAAATAATGAGCTACATCAAAATTTTTGATTGTTTCCCAAAATAATGTGTTGTAAATGTTAAATATTTCTTCTGTAGAGTTACAAGAAAATCTGTGGGAAATAGTTTCCAAAGAATTGTTTGTAACAATCGCAGATTTTTTTTTTTTTTTTTTTTACTGTGTACTGCGTCTTGTATCTCCAAAATTAACCGAAACCAAATTCTACAAGCCGACCTCCCGTGGCGCAGTCGGTTGGTGCGCCACCGATATGGGGTGCGGGATGTTCTAGGTTCGAATCCCAGGTAAAGCATGGATCTTAGTTTCAGTTAGGTCACAAGTTAGCTTGTAAGCCGTCTCCTGATAAATCTTCAGGTGTAACACCGGGGAACGGTAATAGGCCCAATCCAATCCAATATTCTACAATTCATTTTAATGTTTATCCGGGCCAGTTAAAATTTCGCAACTGGAATCGGCGATAAACTAACTGTACTAGTGGCTGACTTTCGTTGATTTACTGGAGGCTCAGATACTGCCCCCTACGTCATTCACCTCGTTCAGAGTTAGTCTTCAGCCCGCATTAAACTGGACTGAACGTAAAATGCAATTTGCAGTGAACTTTTATAGGCCTATTGGACTTCACTTTAAACAATAGCTTGGGTAAAATGAAGAGAAATTCAAAACAAGACCCATCTTATAGTAACAACTTTTATTAACGAGCAAAATTTCCATGTAATCGGCTGTTAAATTATATATGTACATCACGTGCGGACTTTATTACGCTCTCCAGTTATCTCACGTGCCAACTTTTCTCTTTTCATTTGCTTTCTACACTTCAGTAAAATTGTTCATCTATTAACGTGCGGGTGGAAAGTACTAACAATTCACAAGGGCGACAAGATCTCCAGGTGTGTTTTAATTCAAAGGCGTATTCGTTTAGGTGTGAAATGAACTCGTAATACTGAGTCTAGTACGAGTCAAATTTTATTTTTAACAGTGTTCATTTAATTAAGTTATCGTTTTTGTTACTACACTAGATTTAACCACTGTACATTACAATAATTCTTATAAGAAGGAAATATAAGATACTCCATGCAGGTAGCGCTTAACTTCTCGTAGCGATACAGAACACGTTTTTCAGAGAATAAGGGACGGGAAATAAATCGGTCATGACCTGTGATAGGGAACGATCCTAGCATTCGCCTGGAGCGATTTTGGGTAACCATGGACCGCCATACCGGGAACCGAACCCAGAACCTTCCGAATGCGAATCGGAATGTTTGTCACTGCGCTCGGTATAACAAACTCCACTCGTGTTACGTAAAAACACTTGGGTTTAACAAAACTTTTGTGTAATCTATTAAATACTGCTTGACGTAATATTCTCGTGTTTGGGCGTACAGCCACCGACTTCATAGCTGGTTGATCGGCGGAAAGATTTTCATTAAATTGTTTGCTTTACATTCTGCAACATAAACTCGGCAAATGAGCTGAACTACGTTATGATTCTAATCTGAAAACGAAATAGATCAGTCGTTTTATGCAATCAGGCGTAGACCTAAAATATCAAATGAATGTAATTTTTTTTTTTTTATGGGTAAGTCCGCACAGTGTTCTGTGGAACTGTGTTTTAATCCCCATAGTGGACTTTCGTATTGTTGAATTTATTCATCAGTCATCTTTGCAAGTATACTACATTTACAATAAAATTTTGCTTCAACTATTTTAAGAGACATTGCATCTTTACTGTTTCATTTGTTGAATTTTGAAAATCAGAACTCACTCTGAATGTATGATAAACGTTAAATGACTTCGTTGTCTCGTAGAGTCGTTGGAATTGATTCCAGCGATGATCTGGTTTCTCTCACCTCTTCAGAATCAATTACGTAACAATATAGTTTTACCACCCCTTGCACAGGTTCATGCATACTGTGGTTTTGCAGTTGTCCTGTGAAGTGAGTATTTTGTTTACTTGTTTCGCCGCAATTTGCTTTTGAAACGTGCATTGTTGGACCGTAAGAACAATTTATTTTCAATTTCTAAGGTTGTGGGTTTGAGTCGCATCGAGAATTTCTTCTCCGATGTTTCAGCAGTCGTTGCAGCTGACATTATCACGGAACAATACCTGGCTAATTGAGAACTAATCGAAGTAAGAGGCCCTTATATAGTCTGACATCTGGAAGGCTGTTTCCTATTTGGCTGAGCTCTTCGGCCAATCGCAGAATGTTTTACTTCTGGTTGGCTGAGGTGGTTGGCCAATCCTTGTTAGGGTGGGGTCTCTGCCCTGATTGGCTGTACTCTCTGGCCAATTGCAGTCTACCTTCCTCCTGATTTGCTGAGGTGGTCGGCCAATCCTGGTGATTCCGTGGTCTCTGCTATCGCATCACAGGATTTCTGGTCGTCTATGAAGAGATGTGCCCATATTTTGTTTAACTTGTATCCCTCTTATCTGTTGATGTTATTCGGATATTTTAATATTTTTAGTTAATCTCTAATGGTTCTTGGGCTGTAAGTTCGTATGTTGGCTATTGTGCTGTGCTTGTCGAAATTAATACTATGTTTGATTTTCATGGAGAGTTCTGCAATAGCTGATTACTGGTTGCCATGCTAGTAGGCCATGATGTGTTCTTTTATTTTGGTTGTTATTTTTCTGCCAGTTTGGCCTGTGTACACTTTCCCGCATGAGCAAGGTACCTTCTTGTAAACTCCAGCCTCTTCTTCGGCTGGTGTTTTGTTTCTCTCTGATCCCAAAATGCCATCGACTTTGTTAATATGTTTCATGATGGGTTGTAATATGCTTGTTCCGTAGTATACCGATGTGTTGTAAGTGTTCTTTTCCTTTTATTCTGGTGTGCTTCTTGATGCTCTGATGTATCTCATGCTAATATTTTGGCGACCAAAAATGTTTGCCTTCGGGTAACAGTGATGTTGCATGTCTACCAGGTTTTCTTTGTTTTATATGCACACAAGTGGGATAACTGCAATTTTCATTATATAAATAATGAAAACAATATGTATAATATATAAAATATACAGGCCCTAATATATGTACTTAATGAAAATAAATAAAATATATAAAATATAATATATATACTACAGTTAAAATTTCAGTAATCCCACTTGTGTACTAACAAAACAAAGAAAATCTTGTAGACTTGCAACATCACTACTACCTGAAGACGAAAATTATATATATATATATATATATATATATATATATATATATATATATATATATATATATATATATATATAGTAATCCTTCTAATTGTATTTTGTTAGAACCGACGTAAATAGTAAATCATAGTGTAGAAATATCGAATTTGCCCTCGTGTTGTTTAATATATTGCACATTGACAACGGAATCGAAAAACTTCTATCCGTGACATCTACGTTTATATCACTATTAAAATTTGCAAATTAATTTTCACTCGAACGAGCATGTTTACGAAAGCTAAATGCCTAAACAATTATCTTTATTGCTTTTTACAATCAGCATTGTAGAGCTTCAGGAATAGTTGCAAAATAAAGTCAATAATTTATATCTTGGATTGGGCAAGTATACGTCACAATTAGAGCCAAACGCGAACTTTTACGAACAATGATGGAGAATTTCTCGTTTTATGCTCCGCTTAAAAGCGTCCTCTTTGTAACGACAGTACGCCGCGCGTCGGAAATTTTTCCCGCTACCAAACTCTCCCATAAGTAATCTCGTTTTGTTGCAAACCTGTGCAGTATAGACCTTAGTTTAGGTCAACAACAAACTGTTTTAGTTTTAAAATATAGTCGGTAGTGGTTTCTGATTGAGTCAGACGCTTAAACGACTAGCCGGTCGACGTCCTTCACTCTTAATGATGCTGCCACCTTGAAATACAACGTGTTCCTAAAACATTTAGACAAACTTCGGCAGTGTATTTCTGACGGAAATATGTGACTGAAATACAAGTACCACTTTTCTCGTGAATTCATTTTTAAGGGAGCTGTGCGCCACTGAAAAAAAAAATCCTATTTTAAATTACCCTAACCCAACCTGTGGCTTGCCTGCCTGGTATGCAACACACCTTCTGTTTCGAATGTTCACCACGAATTATCTTACATCACGGTTCGCCTGATAATTTTCCGAAAAGACGACTATTTATGTATTTATTTTTTGTTAATTTAGACATGCTGATTCACAGGTTGTCTTAAAAAATTTCGTAGAATGTGGCGTTACAATGTTTGATGCAAACGTAGGCTGCCAACAGACATTTCTAAAAGGAAGGGAGGGGGGTTCTATCCCGCGTTTTTAGAGGCGTAAGATCTCCTTTAATCAAAACACCATTCAACTATTTGTTGCTTAATCACAAGCGGTATGTGAAATTTTCAACTAAACGCATTTTATAACTCAGATTTGGGGGCACATAGCTCCCGTATTAATCACTTTAGTAAATAAGTTGTGCATACATTTTCATTTTATACTATCGCAAGGAATTGCCTGCCGAAGTTTGTCCTCATGTTTTAGAAACATGTGGTATATTCGATAAATAATCAGCTGTTCAATTTAGTATTAAACGAAATAGTTCATTTTTGTTTTAAACACGTAACAATTTGTATGATATGATCATTATATGTTTGGAACTATTTCACAATCTCTCGTAGTCATCGCACGAAGACAAGTCACGAGGTTCGTCCCGTAGTTCGCGGTTAATTGAGATATTTTGAAATTCCTGCTTGGAATCTACGTTTCCCTCGCATGCTGTATCCTTCCGCCATATGTAATATAACCGTCGCAATGGACCGTCTCGCTTTGTTCCTGCGTTAATCCAAGTGGAATTGTGGAATGTCTAGGAAAGGAAATGTGTTGATAATTTGCAAATGGGTGCCAGAAACAATGACTTCAGTAGTCACATACTTAGACATGACTCTATCGGTACAACCATAGACTAAAGATGAGGTAGCGCGATCTCGCTGTCTGCGCACAGCCAGTCTCCGTTTCTCAGCATCGAACTGCTTTTCTGCCTACACCACTAACAAAAACACCATGGATTGGATTTGAGGTTAGAATACTGTTTAGCAAACAAGTGCTTTCAGATGTTTCTGTACTTCCTCTAACCAATTTGTAATGCAGTTTTCAATTACATTCAAATTGGTAGAAATATATTAGTCGTATAAAATTTCTTATCATTTTTTTAAACGCGTTCATCAATGTTAAACATGTGATTTTATTCCTTTGCGATCCTTCGCGGTAGGTTAGTTTCGGGCAGGCCTACATGCGCAGAAGACAAATAATCGCTCTACGTCATTTTTAGTTTGTGGGTACAAAGTAGGACTATCGTTATCAAGAGTGGGAACCCCAAAGAAACGAGGGAGCGATACGGCCGACACTAACACGCACGCCTAGTGCCACATCGCTCTTAAGCGCAAGGCTACCAATGTTTCCGTCGTTAACGCTTTTACTGAGCAAATTATATCTGTAACAATGGAATTTTATTACGCGCGATGGAAGACCACAGATTAAACTACGCCCGTACATTTGTACTTATATCTTGCCGCTTAAAGAAACTGCATACGCAAGTTTTAAAAATGCGATATTTGACTTTTATCACGATTTTTTTTCTCCAAGAATACGCTTAATATGACAAAAGTCAAAGAAATAGCGGCATATATGATTGTTTTTTATCTTTTCGTATTTGTAGAACATTTATTTACCGAGACACACGTATTCGCGCAAACCACTATTTCACAAAAAAAAAAAAATGCGGGGGTCCATCCCACTCTTATTTCGCTAGGAATTTAACTGCGAGCGTGCACGTATGTATGTACTGTAGTAGATATGTAGTTAACGGACAGTGGGTGATTTTCTTCAAAAGTTTACTTCGAAAGTGTTTACTCCACTGCGAACAGCCGTTACATGTAGCAGAAGGATGGCTATTAAACAAGAATTGAAATATAAACTGCACGAACGAACGGGGAATCTCGTATGGTTGCCGACACGTAAACGAAAACTTTTAGATTTTGCCAAATAGCCGGAAAAAAAAAAAAAAAAAATCGGGCTTGCGAGTAGCAAGTTTGTAACCAGGCGGTAGCTGACCTCTACACTGTTAAAAAAAAAAAAAAAAAAAAAAAAAAAAAAAAAAAAAAACATTTCCTTCATTTTACTGAAAAGTGCTGATAAAAATTTATCCAGAAATGTCCGTAAACTCTCCGTAAGGTCACGGACGCATTGATTTTCAGAAACGGCCTTTCCGTAAATTTCACAGAACCTCTCTCCATTTATTTCCTAGTTAGTTTTCTGTACTTTCTGTTTAAAATAAAAAGAGATAATGAAAATGTCTTTAATTTTCGTTATGTGGGTGTTCTACCACGTATAAAAAATATTTAAAAATTTAAAATATTTTGTACTTAAGCGCGGTTTGAACCCGAGTCAAAAAATTTCCAGCCGACGACTCTAACCGTTTTTTCGCCATTGTTGTTGTAGTTGTTTTTTTAAATTTTTGTTGAGCTTAAGTGAGACCGACTTGTTGACAAATTCCCAGCGCTACAAGCGTCGAAGGCACCGGGGCGCGAACGCGCGACCCTCCGACTACGCGTCGGCCACCCTACCGCTGAGCTACGAGGGCAGGGCTATCCGTTCACCTACAACTCGCACTTAAACAGTATGGTATAACTTTTATATTTTAAATGACAAAAACAAAAATTCAGTTTCTATTAAAGTTAATGCATTTTTAGTGTTGCCAAATGTTGCAGACGCCTGACGCAATTTTTTTTAGGTTTGAGAGAATAGGTCATAGTCGCGTGGATAACTTCAACTGCCGCAGAAACGATCATTTTCTTGTTACAGTGGCGAAGAAAGCTTCGTGTAGAATCGGCGTTGTTCGTCCCCGTAACTCGAAGCCAAATGTAATACGGAGACTTCCCGTATTTTGTATTTACGGACTTAACTCCGTTTTTCGTCATTACGGAATTGCCTTTCCGTATATACACACTGTACATTTCTGTAAAACATGCCGTAAGTATACGGAAGTTTTGACAGTGTAGACTAGAGATGAACCGTTCTGTAAATAACTGTCCGTGTTGGTTCTCGCGGTGACTTAGTGGGCGCCGCTTGAGCTATCAGCGCTACTCGACGTGTTTGCCCGAGCTCAGATAAGCCCCTGAGTTCTGCGCGTGGCGCCACTTCCGCTGACCGCTGGCCACGTGACTTGAACAATAAATACTCCTACTTCAAACTATGGTCGAGGGAAGTCAACGTCAACGTACCCGCTCGCTCTTAAAGGGGGCTGGGTAAGCTATACTGAAGAGTGGACAACATATGTACAGTTATAGGCCGTTCACGGTAAAGTGAGCACTTTTTGAAGCCGTTTCATCAGACATAAAAACAATAAATGCATTCCATTGTGGCCTCAGACATTTGGTTTTGGGTATGGTGAATGTAGACACTGTGTTTATTACTCACGAGGCTGGGTTTACATTAACAAGTCGTGGAAGGATATAAATTGGTGGGAAGAAAAAAGTAGCTAGGGCTTCAAAAGTGCTCACTTTATCGTGAACGGCCTTATAGGCGCGTTTTTGGGGGGAATGAAGTAAGTTAAAATGATGCAGTTTTCGGCAGTGTGTTTTAGAATGTTGAAAAATGGTCTGTTGTATATGATGTGTATAAAAATCATTTTATTTCTTTAAGAAAAAATTCTGAAAATGAAGCGGTTTTTAATTTTTTCTGTACAATGTAGTACAGTAATCTAGCATAAATAGAACATACAGCCATACATAAGACTTGTATCTCACTATGACCTATAGTATATTGCAACCTGAACATTGCTGGAGTAATAATTATTGTGTAAAACACTTTTTTTAAAACACAAGAATTCTTATATTTCCGTCTACGACAACTTGACATATATTTGTGGAGATGCGTAGTTTCTATCCCCAGTAGCTGAACGTCAACACATTACGCAAAATTGGTAAACTGAAGCACCTAACTGATGCACTGAATGGACGCAACATACTCACACTAGCCCCACAAGAAACAGCATACTCAGACGAAGACGCAATTGAATCCGAAGGTTACAGAATTTACAAAGTTAAACCGGCAGTCAGAAACTCCAACAACGTGACACTATTAGGGACAGTATTCATGGTCAAGCAAAATATAACAGAATCCATAACAAGATTCTCATCACTATCAGAATGGATATCATTCCTCTCCTTTAAATCAAGGAATAAAGGCTACGCCATCATCAATGCACATGCACCAATTAACGTAGATAACTGAAAGAACCTAGAAACAGTAGAAGATTTCTGGGAACTATTGGAATATCCAAAATACCACATCACGTTAAAATTTTAGTAGTAGATTTTAATGCGCAAATCGGAAAAGAGAGAAAATTTATAACAATAGTGAGGTATTACCCAGCACATAACAGAACAATAGTGAGGTATTACCCAGCACATAACAGAACAATAGTGAGGTATTACCCAGCACATAACAGAACAATAGTGAGGTATTACCCATCACATAACAGAACAAATAGCAATGGAGAAAGATTAATTGACTTGTGTAATCATTTTAACCTAAAACTAATGTCAACATTTTTTTAGAAAAATACAGAGAAAGAAAAAAACGTGGAGATCACCAAATACAAGTCAAGGCGAATACCAAATACATCACGTAGCAATAACCGTGCAAAATTACAAGGAAACTATGGATGTTAGAGTGAGAAGAGGACTCAACATAGACTCAGATCACTACCTAACAGAAATTAAGACACAATTCCAACCAAACAAACCAAAAACAAGACTGAAAAGAAACCCAATAATCGACACGAAATTCTTTACACAAAATCAGGAAGAATTCACGAAGAGAATAAAAACACGAAAAATGGGCAATTGGGAATAAATAAGAGAAACAATGATGGAAACAGCAAAAGAGCTTGGGCGACCACCAAGAAGACGAAGAAATAGATGGTGGAATGAGATCTGTGATGTAGCGATAGACAAAAGACTAAGAGCATGGCAAAGGTGGAACACCAGTAAGAAAGGAAAGGATTGGGGGAAATTCTTAAAAGAAAGAAAGAAAGAGAACGTTCAAAAGTATCCGAACCGAGAAAAGGAAATATGACAGGAACAGGCTTGGTGAAATAGACACGGATTTCAAGAAAAATAATTGCAGGGAATTTTACAAGACATTCAAAGAAGAACTATTAGGATACCGGCCACCCAGTCTACACTTCAAAAACAAAGATGGAGTATTGGTAATGAGCGACAGAGAAAACTACCAACTACTAGCAGAATACTTTGAGAAATTACTAAACAGCAAAGAACCAACAGAAAGATTAGAATTTCGAGAACCACAACAAGAAAATCCACCATCAGAATCACCAACACTAGAAGAAATAGAACACGTAATTAAATCAGCAAAGAACAATAAGGCACCAGGAGAAGACGGTATAACAACATAAATGTGGAAATTTGGAGAAAAAAAAACTGGCAGTGGAGAAAATACGTATAGTCATTATAGGAATTTGGTCAACAGGAAAATTACCAGACGATTGGAAACAAGCACTAATTCACCCACTCCACAAAAAAGGAGACAAAACTGACGTAAATAACTACAGGGATATTTCCTTACTATTTGTGACATACAAGATACTATGTAAGGCACTATTAAACAGAGTAGGACAACAAACAGGACACCACATAGGCGAATACTAAGCAGGATTTCGGATAGGAAGATCATGCGCAGAACAGATCTTCAACTTGAAAACGATAATAAGGTCGAGAACACTCCAGAATAAGAACACTGTAGTCACCTTCATTGACTTTAAGAAAGCACATGACTCAATAGACATACAAACAGTATTCCTAACACTAAACGAGTTAGGGATAGACAAAAATACCAGAAGACTAATAGAACACTCACAGATACTACATCCAAAATAAAATTCTTAGGGGAAATCTCCAAAGCATTCAAAATCAAAATAGGAGTTCGACAAGGGGGCGGACTCTCACCAATTCTCTTCAACCTTGTACTAGACAAAATCATGAAGACATAGGAAACGGCCTTGGAAGAAAAAAGAGTGAAAGTAGTCAGTATAGGACAAGGAAAAGAAATATTTGAGTGAAATATCTAGCATTTGCCGACGACGTAGCATTAATAACACAAAACAGAACAGACACACAAACCATGGTGGAAACATTATACGAAAAAGCCAAAGAAACAGGACAGGAAATTTCCTACGAAAAGACAGAATATATAGAATACAGGCACAACAGGGAAAGAGACGTGAAAACAGAATATGAACAAATAAAGAGGGTCGATAAATTTAAATATCTAGGAGAATGGATCCAAGCAAATGGACTGGACAACACAACAAACAAAGAAAGGGTCAGAAAATTGGAATTGGCATATATAATAACACTAGACCACTACAATAAGAAAGCAATATACATCCAAGCCAAAATTAGACACTATAATACAGTCATCAAACCAGAAGCAACATATGGATAAGAATGCCTGATGATGAACAAGAAAGGAGAACTGCGAGTATTTGAAGTAAGAGAGAAGAAAATCCTGAGATAAATTTTGGGACCACTCAAAAATCACAGACAACGCGTGGATCAAGAGGAAAAATGAAGGCCTATACAGAAATACCGAAAAAATTACAGACACAATGAGAAAAAGAAGACTGAAATTTTATGGGTACCTAAAAAGAATGAATGAGAATAGACTCACCAGGAAAATATTCAACTACATCGCAAAATTGAAATGCTCAACAGGATGAATGGTAGAGACCAGGAAAGACTGAGAAAAAGTTGGGATAACAGAAGAATTGTTCAACGACAGAAGGAACATCAGGCAACTGATCGACAACACAATATTTCCGGAGGACCGACCGAAACCAACACCCAAGAGAGTGTGGACTGAAGAACAGAGACGAGCAGTTGGAGGAAATAATTAGGAAGTTCTGGGAAGGAAGAAAGAAGAAGACGAACCAGAAGTCGTGAGTTCATTGCGGTCCATAGATGGCCAAATTCATATATAAAAAAATATGTTCCAACATTTAAAGCGGACTTACGAAACATTTTTTGTACATTTTTATTGTGGCATCCGTTTTATACAGGATAGGTAGCTAAAACCTTGAGCTGTTTGTAAAACAAGACCCTGCTAACCCTTGGAGAGTAGCAGAGAAATACAGAGGAACCAAATGTACACATGAAGTAAAAGAATAAGGAGGAAAAACTGTAGAGACGGAGACAAAAGTAAGTGGCGAAGAAGGACGGACTATACTGAAGTGTTTAGTTAATCGTTGTACCAGCAAAAGAATCGCAGTTTCACGATGCATTTCTATGAAAAATTTCCAAGTAATTACAAGCTGCATCTGCATGTAGTTTCACGCGCATGGTCATCGCGACTACCTTCAGAGGCTTACAAAAGGCTCTCCCTAAAGTGGTTAAACATATATACATTGTGAAGCTGCAGTGTTTACAACTACTTCAAGTACAAGCGGTCTGGTCGGAGACCGCGCCTCCGCAATATCAATGCACTTACAAAGCATTCCGATTGTGACGATCTGGTAAGCTGGGATCACGGCGACCGCTCAGCAATTCTTAATCTTTTTGAGAGGCTACTTCTGAGTACTAACTCACTCACTCGCCTTACCTCACCTCAATTCATCTCAGCTCAGTCACTCACATACGCACTCAGTAACCCACTCACTCAGTTGCTCAACCACTCACTCAGATCACTCGTCCACTCACTCAACACACAATACATACCGCTGAATGCAGAAGCATGAACATTTAGAAGTGACTTCACCGTACGGATCACGTACTCATTACCACAGGATTTTTTTTTTTTAAGTAGACCATAAGGAGAATGAAAAGGGATAAACAGTGTTCTATATGGCTACTCAGTACCTCATTAGCCCAATGAGATATCGTTGTACTCTTAACTTCGATAAGTATCCTATACGAATACCTATAAAAAAAATTCAGGATTCTTTTTAAATTCACTACTTAAGCGGTATGATGAAAAAGGGTAAAATGTGTTTTATATGACTCCTCGATTACTCAGCAACGTGATAAGATATAGTTATGTTCTTTGCTTTAAAATGTTGGATATGTAATTACCTAAAAACTAATTTCAATAGTTTTCTCAACTCAAATAAGGTGAAAAAATTTCGAATATGTTTTTGATATGTTACCTATATTACATCGTTCCCATGCCTGTAACAATCAAACCAACATGGATTGTAAAAATGGATGAAACGAAAAACATATGAGTAGGAATAAAACCTGCCTGTTACTGAGAAGAAAAAGTACGGATGAAACGAAAAACATATGAGTAGGAATAAAACCTGCCTGTTACTGAGAAGAAAAAGTACATTTCCCCTACAATCGCAGAGAAAAGTTATCAGAACTGAGCATGATTAATAATTAAATAGCACATTTTCATAAACTGAACTGTCAGTTAAATACTTCGCGCTATGTTCTTTTCCTTTGTGAGGTTCTACAAACGAGTTTAAATTGAATTTTATACCGCGATTAATAATTTCAGAAGCAATTTTCAATGAAGAGTAGATTTTTATATAGTGTTCATTATAGTTGCACAGAACCTAATATTTTTTTGTAACATTTAATTGATTTCTTGCAATAATGTCTGACCTTAAAACTTGCAAATCACGTATATTACAGACAAAATCACATGCTATAGGCCTACACTTGTGTATACTTTGTTTTCCAACAAGTCAGAGCATTCATTCATTATAATAATGTTTAATGTTATAGGCTGCTCACTATAAAGTGAGCACTTTTGTGGCCCTAGTTACTTTTTCATTTTACCCATTCTTTATCCTTTAACCAGCTTTTACAATGAATATTGCAGTGTAAGTAATAAACATAGTGTGGATATTGCACCGCACTTGGAAGTTAACATCTATGGCTATAATAAAATACATTTGTCGACTATTATTCCAAATGAGACAGCTTTCGAAAGTGCTCAGTTTACCGCGAACAGTCATTACTTGAATTTATTCCATTGGTATTAAACTATAAATACTCAAAGACAAGAGTTGAAAATGTCTTCCGGTAGTGCAAATAGTAGCTGCTTGGTGTGGTGCATAAGGGCGAAGCCGTAGACAGGCAGCTAGTAATATATATGTTGGACTGATTCGCTTCAACTTCCTCACTGAACACACCGTTAGGAAACTGACGCTTAGTGACCACCTCGATCAGAGATCTGGTTTGGCAGTATACCTCTTTACAACTTACTTACCTTGTTTCCCTGGCCTCCTCGTCACAATGGCGACAGATCTGCAGTATTGAGGTCATCAGTCTGCTAACCACGTAGCCATTAGGGAGCAATAAATACATACTCCAAACTGACGCAGAGTCCGGTGTACGTATTACGCGATTCGAGTCGAGCCATACCGTTCGAGGGGACACGCTTGCGTACGGAAACCAAAAGTGAAGCATGTTCCATATTCGACGTAAATTAAGATACTTAGTAGATGACAGGTATGTGACGTTTCCACGATTTTAATGAATAATTAAAAGTCTGTTTGTGCGCGTAAGTTCGTAATTCGACCATAGTCAGCAGTTTGTCTATCTGAAATAGTTAACAAGAATGGCAGTAACCAGACCACGAGATATAATTTTAAATTTCGATCAATGCTACACAGCTGTAGCAAAGACTCTGTTATTTGTATAGGTGCATGTCACAGAATGAATAACACGCACAAACGTAGGTAAATTATAATTTTATAATAGTTATAGGAAGATGGCGTTAGCGTGATCTGGGAGTTGAATTCAATTACCGACTGATTACTACTAGTTTATTTTTTTTTTTTTAACCACTATTCAATATTGTTAGAGAACAAATAAAAACTAACTTTCCTCCTTATTTTATTAAATTTTTTCTATTTAAGTCAGACGTACGGAAGTATTTATTGAACGGTTTCTCACCACGCCACTTCCCGAAAATGTATAGAAATGAAGTCACATGGTAAACAGTGACGAACGAGTACGTTTTAATTCTAATATCCAAAAGCTTAGCTCTTTTATATGGATTGAGTACCTTTGCCGATTTGAATTTAATCAAACTTCATTAAAAATTGGAAGTATACAAACATCTCAAAGTAAAGGCTGTTCACGATAAAGTGAACACTTGTGAAATGAACCTTAGAAAAAAGTCACTGCCCCTGCCTGCTTATATTTTAACGGACGCAATGAGTGACATGCGCCCAGTAAAGTTGGTAACGTTGAAGAGAAAGTAGTTCCATATCTTAGCGTCCAAAAAAAGGTGTTAGGTAATCATTTGTGATAACTTAAATTATTTCTTCCACTTTCTGTTTTTTTATTAATGCTCCGAAGTGTAAAAATGAGAAAAGTTAAGTAAAATATTTACTTTTGTAATAATTCCACAGTGTCACTTGACCGACGTATGAATAAAGTGATGAGGCCCGTGGCAATGTTAATTTTACACAAGGAGGAAGAATACACAACGTGCATACAGTTAGATCTTAAGCAGGGCTTTCAGAAGTGCTCATTTGATCGTGAATAGCCTATACCTCCTTGTTTACGTGAACGGTGTTCTAACCTCAAAACCTTGCCCACGTCGTTTACGATAGACGATTTGGCAGGAAAGTAGTTCTACGTCGGGACGTGGAGATTGGTATTGTGCAACCGGCGTCATCGCTGGACCCCGTGCTCGCTGTACGATACGGACGGTGGCAGACGAGGAAGAGCGGGGAACTTGCCGATGCAAGCCTCGTACGCAAGCTGGCCCAACTGCTGCACGCGCGCGCGCGCGAGTGAGTTTGCAGCGCTCGCTCGAGGTCGAACGCCTCTGCCTTGCACTGGAAGTGCACACGAGCCTGCGCGAGTGCGTCAAGGTCACTCGCGTTGTGTGGTGGGACGAACGGTCCGCTTAGCTGGACAAGTCGCTGTTGCGTCAGCTGTGCAGGCGATGCGTCGTGTCCAGGGGCAGTGATATTTCGCGAGACAAGATACACGCAAAGAACCGTAGGATCGTCCAGCTTTTTTTCATTGGCTAAAACATGTTCTGGTCCGTGGTATATACGTTTACGCACGAATCACAAAAGTTCGCTGTCGGAGCACGAAATCCTGAGTGGTTAGCTCAAATTCGGACGCGGCATCAAGCAGCCAATGGAAATATGACAACAGTTGAGGTGTGTAGACATTGCAGTCTACCGTGTGTTACGATTTTTAAGCGAAAAATCACTAACCCTAGTAATGGCTATATCCCCTATAATTACTCGTTATTAAAACTTGCACCGTGCTAGACTTCGCACGCAGTCATGCGAATTTATATATATATATATATATATAAAATTATATAATTATATACACACAACGTGTTTCTAAAATATTGGGACAATCTTCGGCAGGGTATTCCTGGCGGCAAAAGAAGACGAATGATCTATACAGCTCATGGACCACTCAAAACGTACGGGTAGTAGGGGGCTATAAAATTGGAGTTAAAGATATACCTAATATGATACCACACAAAAACTTCTTGCAGTGTCTCAATGAGATTTTGCATTGATCTGCCGTCATCAAAACGGTAGGGATATTGAATGTGCTACCAACCCCCATCATCAATAAAATGTGCCGGGATATGTATTATCACACTCTGAGTACAAATAATGAAACGAGGGATTATAGTACATAACAAAAGATCTCTTGGTGCAACTGCCTATATCGCATACAGTATTCTAGATAATCACGCTTATTTATGCGGGCAATGCTTAATTGCGAGAGTTAAATGCGATATCACTTACGTGCGTCTATGGTAGTCTGCTGTGTCCACTGCACAGACGACGGTGGCGGACATTTTTAACACGTACTGTAAACAGCATGTAGCATATATTAATAAGCTTGCATGATTGAAGCTGCCTGTTCGTTTCTGACGACAGTCGGTGTACGATTCCCTGAAGGAAGTGTTGATATTGCCTACGCGCTGGGCACTGCATGGCTGCCGCTGAAAGTTGTGTATACGTTTTACACGAAAACGGCGAGTGGGGGGGGGGGGGGGGGCAGTTTCAACGAGATGGCCATTTTTGGGAATTAGGTCATACTACTAAATAGACCACCATCAAACGTTCAAAATTCCTGACAGTTAAAAGTTGCCTGCAAAGAAGAGGCTGGTCACCCCTTTCATTTACATTACGAGGTGCGGTATTAGTGAGAGTCAGCTCATAGCTCGAATATCCCGATAACATAAAACATTTTTCGCAGGGTTTCAGTTTAACTCCACTTTCTTTTCGGTTTTTTTTTTTTTTGCAAAAAATACAGTTGAAAACCTCGATTTTCGAGGGACTATGTCTCCCTTAATGCTTAATCTAGGTTGAAAGTAGCCTATATTTCCCATTTGAACTTTAATAAGGAATCTGCTCACGAAGTTTGTCGGTTGAATTCCATCCCATCGTGTATATGTTGACATTATACGTCGTGCAGGTATAGGTCATTCACCGTAAAGTGAGCACTTTTTGAAGTTCTCTCATTTGGAAAAATAGTCAATAATTATATTTGTTTGTAGCCTTTCACGTTATCTTTCGAGTGAGTCCGTTGAAATATATACATTGTGTTTATTACTTACATGCCAGTATTTATTTTAAAAAGTGGCGGAAGGATGAAAAATGGCTGATAGGAATAAAGGAACTAGGGCCTCAAAAGTGCTCACTTTACGGTGAACACCTTATAGTAAGGTGGTGAAATCCGCGGTGCGTGGCTTACTGACTCTGTTTGTACGTGGCTAAGACAGTGATTCACCTGATGCACAGTCTATTCGCGGTTTCTGGACACTTCTTTAATCAAGCCTTTTGAAAAATAACCCCATGCATCACTGTAGACCTGTAAAATTCGCGTTCTTATTAGCATCAAGTTAAACTTCACAGTACTATATATACTCGGGTCGGCGTCGTTTCTCTATTGGCTGCTGCATAAATTTGAAGCCACTCCCTTTCTGACTGGACTGCACGTGTTTGGACTAGACAAATGTGAAGTGTATATGTATTGGCTCAGAGTTACCAAGGGTGAGTCAAACAAAGTATGGTCCAATCACAAACTTATTGCAAAGGCACATACATGTGTTTGAAGTTCAATGTGTCCCCAAATAATAACGCGAATTCTGCAGGTATCTATGCATGACGTGTTTGTTGTTTCCTAATTACGTTATCTATCACAAGTTTTATACTTGTGAGAACGTAAAAGTAACTTATTTTTGTTGAATTAAAATTTTATTTATATTTTGTATCTTAATTATAATATTTTACTTATAATTTATACAAATTAAAACAGTGGGAAAACAGGTGCGTTGGTAATGCCTAGTATGAAATAGTTCTTATGTGGAATATTATTACACTGATTGTGCACGAATGAGGTGCGTTGTCCCTGTGGTATGATTTTCTAGACTAGGTTAACACATTCTGGACTACGCTCGAGCTGACTTCGAGCAACGTCAGCTTAAAAATTTCTACGTCTTAGAAATTAAACTCGCGGCGATATAGAGTCATTCTTCGGCTAGTATTTAACGGGTATGTACAAGAACAATACAACCCAGTTGTTATAGTTTTCTTGTAAAAAAATTTATACCCTTATAAAGGAACGCAACTGACTAAAATTTTTACACACGAAGATACATTTGATTGGAGCATAATCAGCTCTGCGACCCCAGTGGCTGATTACTAGCCAATGATGAACGTTGTGGAGCACAGTGAACATGCCCAGTGTCGTGTGGACCAATAGAAGATTGGGAAGTGGGAATACAGAAACCAACATAATAGACATTTTTGAAGTGCAGTATACAAGTGATACACTCAGGGGACGCCGGAAGCACTGAAAAGTTGGGGCACCAAAAGTGAATTCAGATCAGGGGCGTATCCAGTGACAATCGTTTGGTTAGGCGGAGGACTTAGCGACACTGATCTCCCCAATAAAGGGGGACTCGGGGGTGCTCCCCCGGGAAAATTTGGATTTCAAGGTGCAAAATGGTGCTATTTAAGAATTTTTCGTACCTAAACATTGAATGTATCGCTGGTAAATATATTAATATTTTTAACATAAAATTTGCTTGAGCGAAAAATTTTACAAAGATACCTTTATCAAACCCGGAGCCTTGTCCACTTAATATTCACATACAATTAGAAGTGTGCAAAATCGAAGGCTCAAAATAGGAACATTCAAATAATAATAATACTCAGAATTAAATTTAAATCACATAATGCTACATTTCTGTAAACTATTTTTCCGCATGCTTTTTTTAATATGTTACTATAGTGTGAGCTAAGAAATAACACACCACAGTGTTTATTTGTTAACAACAAATTGCTGCATGCAATTATTTAAGTGAGGCAATAATTATCTTCAACTGAAAGAGCTGAACTATATATTGCAATGTTTATAACAATGAATTTTATACATGAGTCTCTTCGTAAAATATTTTACAGTAATTTGAATTTCTGTATTGTTTATTACATTTTACCAAAACATCGTTTCAAGAGATGCAAAGTCACAATAATGTAACAGCACAATTTATAAGTTCGTAGGTGATTTGCATTTTGTCACTGAACGCCGAACACGCATTTCCTCTCGGTAATTCTGCAAATAAATTCATTAATTGCATTACTAAGGTGTAATGTTCCTGTGCGCATTTGATATATATGAAGCAGTGACAAATGTGTTAGACGTTTTTGAGACATTTCTAAGCGGAGATATGTCTCAGCTCGTCGCAAAGCACTGAAAGAACTTTCTCCTGTAGCAGCTGAAGCTGGTACACAGAGCAGCAGGCACACTAGTCTCTTCACCTGATCAAAAATAATTCTACCTTGGTGTGGCAAATCTCTCAAGAGTATGAACTATTTCTTGTACAGAGCAGACACTTTTACGTAGAATAGATGGCAGCATAACAAGTTGAGCCGAAAGTTTGAGCAAATCAAAATCTTCTTTGTATATACCAATATGTTGATCTAGTTCTTCATCAGGTATACGCTGCCCTTTTGCTGCATTAAGCAAAACACTTTCCAGCCAAAGAAAAGCTTCATTCCTGGTTGGTCAAAGCGATTTTCAATTTAATTTATGAGCCTGTCAATAAGCGCAAAATACTCTTTGCGCAGAAATTTTCTCTCGTCTAACCTGACAGGTGACGATTTATGAAGAGATTACGCATAGAAATTTGGTGGAACTATGGCTCTCGATGCTTTTGGCATATTTAGTTTTGAATTCTCTCTTCAGGATTCCAATTCATCCCACGAGTTATCAAAAGTATCATCATTCCGGAGATTCAGCAAAGTAAATGGTTTTCAGTATATCTGATGCATGTTTTGTCCCAGCAATGGTATAACCAGGGCTCTGAATAGCTTTGGCTAGTTCACTGTGTCCGAACAATGGTATAACCAGGGCTCTGAATAGCTTTGGCTAGTTCACAGTGTCCGAACAATGGTATAACCAGGGCTCTGAATAGCTTTGGCTAGTTCACAGTGTCCGAGCAATGGTATAACCAGGGCTCTGAATAGCTTTGGCTAGTTCACAGTGTCCCAGCAATGGTATAACCAGGGCTATGAATAGCTTTGGCTAGTTCACAGTGTCCGAAAACAAGTGATGAAATCTCTAATGCCAGAAGTGTTTCAAATTTCTCCAGTTTTTTCAGGTAACCATTCATGACAATGTTCTTGTCTTCTCTAGCCGTACTTCTGTATCGAAGAATAATCCGTGTTGTTTCAATTACTCGAGAGTAGTTGTCAGTAAATCTCTTGATGGATTTTTGCCTCACAGTCCATCGAGTTATGCACAGTTGCAAGATACAGTTCGTTCCACTGGTGGTGCTTTCACTGTTTCCGTTACGTGTATTCAGAACCACATTCGAGTAAATAGTTTTGCGCTTTGCAGATTCCAATATGAAAGTGGAAAAACATCCTTCACTATTACGAGCCCATCACAAATAATTGCATTTTTTTTCTCTCCCTATTTCTTGCAATACTAAGTCCAAAGCGTTATTCGAGCAGTGGACAAATATCGCCTTCGCCTGAACTTCTGTTATTTTGTTGCGAGCCCCTATTTGACACCCTGACATATTCGCTGCTCCATCAAAACACATTCCTCTGAAGTTGCTGGTGCTCAGGTTCATATGTGTGAGGAAATCAATGTCAACAGAAAATAGACTATCAGCTATACTGTCTGGACCACAAGTGAAACCTGATCCACACATCTCAGGCAGATAGTAAATTGCTCTTGCCCTGATATGTCTGTGGTGCCATCTGCTATAAGACCATAATCTATACTCTTCTTAACATCTTCTGCTAACTCGCGTCGAAGCATGTGTTCTGGTATTTCAATTATTTCGTTCTGTATGTCTCCACTCAGCCATTTGTCACGCTTAGCAAGCCAGTTCTTAAGACAACGCACTTCGTTCTTCCAGGAGCTGCATGAGATTTCCATTATTGAGTGCAAGACCCCGAACAGCCAGACCACTACGGGCTAAAAAGCGAATGGAACTGAGTATTGTTCTTAAACCTATTTTAGCTTCTCTCTGTTGATTCCTTGTTTGTTCGCTAATTTGTGATATGACAGGCGTACCTTTGAAATGCTGCAAAACATGATGCACAGAATCCGCAGGTCATTCGCTTTTCTCATGAATTTTAAATTTCTTGCAGGCTTTGCTCCAGGTCTTAAACCCGTCTGTTACAAATGCATTTTCAGAACGGGCATTATTATTAAACAACCTGCAATTTTATACACCTTACACAAGTTTATACAGCCATCCATTTTGTTCACAAGGCTTAATTAATCTAATTTGATATGCGATCGATGCGTGAAATTTTGACACCTGTAGCTGTCCGCTATCAAGAGGTCTGGTAAACTAGAATTTTATTTCTACTGGCCGACCTTACAATAATGAGATTATATTAATAGATTTATTTTACAATACAAAACACTTTTAAGATTAATCCCGGGATTTAAAAAAAAAAATACTGAGTTCTGTAGTAGTTCTCTGTCCATTTAAAAGGAACATTTGAAATTCGAAGTAAAGTTATTCACAAAACAATTTCGTTTTGAATCAAAATATTTTACACGCTGTATCCTGTGAATGGCTTTGTGTCATAAGTGGCATCCAAGATGAGATTAGCTAAAAAAATAATTTTTAAACATTAGTATTATAAAGTGTTTACAGCAAACTACGCTGACTGACAACAAAGTTAGCAAGATCTGACAGGCGTGTAAACGTAGTACAGGCTTAAAAATGATCAAATAGCTAGTTCTTAGAATTAAACATTTTAGTGCCTTTACCTTGACATCTCCGTAAGTTTTCAACTTCTTGAAAAATGACACTATTGTACTTTCACTAGGCACCTCCAACCTGGCCCTCTTCATGGTGTACAGTGCGCTCAATAAAGATGAAACAATACATGCACACGACAATGCATTCAACAAACTGCTAAACAAGATGTGGATACCCCATAGTGTCGCTCTAGTCTTGAGCCGCGTAGGAGAGTCAGAGTGGGAGAACGGGCATACCCCCTCCCCTAATCCACATTGCTACATACTTCTGTGTAAACGTTGACACTCGCCCCTCTGAGCTGCGTGCTAAGGGGAGTGGGGACAAGTTGTTGCCAGACTGAAAACAATCAGTCTCTACATATCGGGCTTTCCTAGTAACATAAAACATTCACTGCTCCTGCGAAGAATAACTCCAGGCAATAGTGCACACCAGGGCCGGAACTAGAATACCCTGCGTCTATTAATTTTTTTTTTCTAAATTGTAAGTCGTGACTACAGAGTTACAGCAAGCTTTTACCTTTACCAACTGTGTAGAGAAGAATGTTAGGGCCTATTCGCAACATGGAAATATTGGGGTAGCAGAAGCGGCTCTTTGCTACACAGCTAAAGAAGTTGGTGTTATCCCTGTTCCGGCGTCCCTGGGATACACTTCTAGCTTGTCTTCAATCATAGAAAGTATGTGCAGACCTGAATGTGTCAAGCTTTGCTCGCACGAGGCCGGGGGGATTACCCTGGCAGTAGAACTTCAGCAGGGTTTCAGAACAGCTGGGGCGTAGCTGCAAGTGAACTACAAGCGAGAATGTGACGTGCGCAGCAGCGCGTGCCGCCTCTCGCCACGACCCGCATATGCGATGTCGTGTGAGACACGCGACAAAACGTCACGCGCATTTCCCTGAAGCTCGCGTGACAACTCTCCACGACGACGCCGAACAAACGCAGAGATTTATTTTCCGCGTCTCGTCCCGGGCCGGGAAGTTGCCTCGGACCAGTCCCGGGGGAAACAACGAACAGTAACCTGTGTGCGGTAGCGCACTTGAACTCTTGTAACTCTTTGAAGTCGGCAAACTTTTACGGGCGTTAAAAGACAACCTAGAAGTAGGAATAAGAAAATTTCGCGAGTTCAATGACCCGCAGGCTATACTCCACAGTTGCTTCCCCAGAGAGCGGCCAGTTTTGCCCAATATCTGGCAGCATGGGATTCGCTACTTGTTTCCTTGCAAGTCTTATATTTTCTCAGAGGCGTCCAGGGAGAGTAGTAGGGGCGTGCCGGTTTCAGACACAAAGGGATGCCGTTCTTATTAGTCGGATCAGCTCTTTGATATCAAATCGATTGAAAGGATTAAATTTTAATCCGATCAAAATTCTTAATCCTGTACTAACCCAACCAAAAACTTATTAATCCGATCATTGCTTTCTGGATTTTGTGTGTCTTTGGTGCAAGAGTGTACTATGGGCCAATTTTATTAGTTTCTTTCATATATATGTGATGCGTTTGGTGCAAGAGTGTCCTGAGTGTTAATTTTGTGTCTCGTAGATGGTGTTGGTAAATAGGTGACTTTGAAATATGAGATTTGTGTTTTAGTAATGACAAACGATTAAATAGACGACGACTGTTACTGAATGCAATTACGTGACTCTTCAGGTGTCTTAAAATTGATTTAACGCAAAGAGATGAATATGTCTACAACATGATTTACTACCCCGAATTGTATGTTAGGAATATAATTTACACGTGATTTACAACCCCGAATTGTATGTTAGAAATATAATTTACATGAGCGAAGTATAACGAACAAATACAAGTACGGGAATAACAAGTGCTAAATGATTACAATTACGGGAGTCTTCAGTGTGGAATTAACTATCTACAAAAATAGTCCCTATAAATTAAACAGCTAACATACACAATAAGAAGATATATGACACTACTTGATGTCTTTCGCACATAACTTACATGATACACGTCCGTCTGCCTGTGAGGAACTTTAGAAATGTAATCCAAATGTTAAAAGAAATTAATTTAGTAACATGTGTAATGAAATCGCACATCTCCCAAAACACTTCTGTCCGGTGCGAGCTCACTGAATCACTGACTTGTATATAGGACTTACATCAACTGATAAGCTACGATTGATTATAGACTGAGGTGAAAAACTCGAAAATTTTAAACAAAACAAATATTTTCAAATAATTTTAATGGATATAAGTACATGAAAAAGACTAAACACAAACAAAATCGCACAAGGAGCTCCCCCAAAAACACATCTATCCACCTCGGAGGCTGGTGAATCAATGAGGCGAGCTTATGTCTAGAGCCTGGCTACATATATGTGAAACACGGTCGGAGGCTGACAAGCAACTAAGATTATAGCTACTCGGAAATAGATGTGAATACGATTTACGTGACAAATTGATAAATAGTATGTTTACGATGCACAGAGTAATATATATATATATATATATATATAAATTAGACTTGTTGAATTAACAACGAATTTAAAAAACACTTAATGAATTCCCACCTTTCCCAAACCACATCCACCCACTTCGGAGGTAGGTCAATGAATGACTTGACTGTATGACATGCGCCTGCTTATAAGCTGTTATATATATATATATATATATATATATATATATATATATATATATATATATATATATATATATATATATATATATATATATATATATATATATATATATATATATATATATATATATATCTGTGTGTGTGTGTGTGTGTATGTGTGGAGTGTGGCTGAGTTGAAATTTACGACGTACAGAATTTATTTCCCCACCAAGCTACTATTAACGACTTGATTAAACTATTCGTCCTACAACTACGTGAATGAAACAGTTACACAATTACGCGAATGTATAAAAATAACACTACTTGATAAAAGTGAATTATTTAAAAATAACGGATGTACTACAAAATTTATTTTTCCCATCAAGTCTGTGAAATTCACGGCACTAGTACCGAAACAACAGTTGAAAATTATATCAAGTTACGTCTACCGAACACAGAAATGGGTTTTACGCAATAAATGCACTATCACATGAAAATTTGTATTTTTCCCCACCAAATTAAAAAATATTTCACAATATAGTTTATGATGACTGTGAACGAGATCTAAACCCCGGAGCATATATTATCGCTTAACGAGAATCGCAGCTATCACACTCCGAAGCCTGGTGAAGCCGAAATATCCAGTGTCGCATCTATGCAGGGGGGAGGCTTGGCGAAGAACTAATATGGCAGCGGACAGCTAAAGCTGCTCACAGCCCCCCTGGTTGCAGTCCTTTGTCAAGAAGATGACTTTGTGCGAAAAGAGAGTTATTTTCCAAGGTCACAGAACAACACCCTCTCCCCTCCAACACAGAGGTAGTTTTCGCCCGGAAAGTCAGTTTCTATCCAAGGACATGGAGCAACACTCCAGAATACATTTTTCGGCGATGCGTCTCCCTCCCCTCCAACACAGAGTTCGTTTTCAGAGGGATCCTCTGTCCAAGATCACGCACCTTTGCTGTCAATCCAAGACCATGCACCCCGACACCCTTCCTTCACCGTCAGCCCAGAACATGTATTTTGTCCAACAACAACAACTTCAGGGACTCTTCAATTGCCAGACACCCCTCAAGACACCAAGTTGTACTCTTCCAAAGTGGTGACCTGTTTGCAAAACTACAGTTTACCCATGAATTGTGCCCTGTCCAATTCTGTGAGAGGAATAATTAATCCCCTACCGGACCCTTCCCCTGACTTGCCATACCTGGAGCTGCTCAACAGCCTTCAAACCTTTGTGAGCAGAGTTGTTTGAAAAATTCTCGCATTTAGACTCTCGAATGTTTGAATGTTTGCTGCATACGAGTATATTTTAACAACTCCCGCTATTTAATTGTTGCACATAATTTGTGAGAAAATGTATAAATACTACCTAATCGCGATCTTGGTGAATGAATAATCCATATTAATTTGACACAAAATGTATAAATATGCAAACACTATCCAAACGACTTGAATGCAACACTCCACACATTTCGTCGAAGAAAAACGATGAAATCAATACTATGTTACATAACACAAACACAGTTTATCGATCTGAAATAATTTTAACAAAAAACTCTGTCGAAAACATATTGCAGTTGTTAAAAAAATATATATATATTGTATCGAACACATGTAGACTAGCTTCTGACATCCTCATTTACGAATCCTACCCTAATAACACACAGATTACTTAAAAAATAATACATGTGTGCAACCTTTAAAATAATGGAAAAGTTTAGCGAATACTATAATTAACACTAGTAAAGAAACAGAATTCAAATGTTAATCGACGATTATTAAAAAAGAAATAAATTTATTAACATGCATAAAAATATTCTAACTCCTATCGAATTTTATGTTACCAAGGTTAAATATGTGATAAAACGGAAATATTTGTGAGTGAGGTGTGAACCCCGAGCAGATATATGATGATATCACCTAACAATAAATGCGGGTTGGGGTGCAGCTAGGCGAAGCATGGGGTAGGTCCGAAAGTGTAAACAGGATGGGTCACCTCTGTAGGCTGGCGCGACTTTGTCTGTCTTTTTTCTATCTTGTAACAGACCACTACCTGATGAGAGATGACCTCGCTCCTTTGTCAAGGAAAAGCAAGACAATGGCGAACTGTCTTCAAGCAACCAGCCTGTCTCGCTTGGGACAAGGGCTGCTAGCAATGCTTCAGTTTTATACATGCCCCAGCTGTAGGAATCCTACAGACTTTATGCAAAGTGTTAAACATAAAACTATCTGATTGACACAATAAAGGCAGATATTGAGTAAATGTCATTTCTATGTGTTTTAAATATCTTGTAAAAATCGCCGGTGTTTGTTAATACCAATTAACTGCATATTACATTTGTATTTAAAACTCGCATACTATAAGTAGATTATTTATTTCGTCTTGTTTTCTGTTAAGACACAAAATGGTTCACTTATTGCGAATCTCCATAGTCTTTAATGTGTTAAATATTAACAATATCGCAATTTTAGATGATATTCATGCAAATTGATTTCACAGCATGATAATGTTGTTCGCTGTTATGGAAAGTGCCCAGACAAAGTGATTCGCCGATTGTTGCAAACAAACATACTTGTTAAACTGAGTGAATGGAAAATTACGTATTGTGTTCACTGAAAATATATCAACTAACCAGGTAATTTTGACTTTGTTATGTTGAAATACCATTTTCCAGATATATATGTAAAAAAAAAAGGTAACACCCATGAATAAATAAATGTTCTTCACATAAACAAAGCTACAGCCCCTAGGGGATAAAGTAATTCATAATTTTTTAATTTTTGTGTTAACAGTGACTCACTCATTTCTCTATTATATATGTTCATAAAAGTCTAGATCTACAGTTTGAGATAAATGAAACACATATTCACTTTAAAATACACTTTTAATATGTCCCATTTTTTCAATAAACCTAATATTTATTTACGTATACACAAACACATTCTTCTTAGAAATATTTATTTATGTACAGAAAAAACACTCAATCTTCTTTTCTGGGAACGAGGTTGGTAGTATTTGCAGGAATACGAAATCGTTACTCTCAAATCTGTGAGAAGTTGTTGTTCACAACAGATTCTAGATGAGGCATAGGTTGTGAGAATGTCATATAAGTTATTTTAAGATACTATCTGTCAGTTGATTTGTTCACTCTTGATACAGATGGTTGTTTAATTGACTCATAGATGCTACTATGTCATTTAACTACCCCATTTGTAGTATTGCATATAGCAGAGTTGAAATTACTGTGGTATTGAGTGTAGTGTTTGCGGAAAAAATGTAGACAAATTCTATAATAGCACACAGGGATACACGAACCGACTGAGTAAAGTGCTGAATGAAGCAATGAAATACAAGACGTGTAAAGTTTCCGGAGGAAATTTGACATACACATCATACTCACATGAGGCAAGACTCGCAGTTCAGAAGCTCTTACACATATTCTGGGATTCATGTAAACAGGACAATTTTACGGATTTCTAATTGTATTAAAACCTTGTAGCAAAATTTTTTTTATCTATAGGCCTACATCAGAACGACTGAAGAGATTTTGGCAGTTCTCGAAACCGTGATCTTGAGAGCCAGTGATGGTTAAGCAAGGCGAGTAATGAAGCATCATCAGATTACAAGCCTTCTTATCGCTAATAAACCTGGATTATTTACTATCAGCAGTGAACTGCTGGTATTGGGAAATATGCACATCCATTTTTGATATCAGTTATAAAGTCCACCCGCTTCCACAAGCACTAAATTCTTCAAGTCTGTTTACTAAGTAAGGTACTATGTTATTGTCATAAAGCATAAAGTTTACGAACATTGGATGAGTGTAGGACAGGGAGGGAATTACTTTGAAAATAGAATGATTCCGTAGCGCCTTCCTTTGCCATGAGGGATTTCAAGTAGTTACATGTTACTGTTATGCTAATTCTAACAGGTCGGGGTGATACCATTATTAAGCTTAATAAAGGGAACATACATCTCTGGAAAATACGAGGAAGTCTACATCACCATCAAGCCTATCGTTAACTATCTAAACATCAGTTAGCCTGCCAGCGAACGTACTAGCCAGTAGCTCGTATCTGAGATTGGATGATGAACTTTTCACTGAAGCTGGAGAGATGGAAATCAAATTACTTTTCATCATTGAATTAATATATCGAATATTTGTAGGTAATTCAGTGGTTGGAGCTGAAAATGTTAAGTGTTTTCCAGTAGATGGACCATATAGGGTAGATTGTGGAGCTAAATGAGGAGCTGTCTGAGGAGCTAACTGAGTAGCTAACTGAGGAGTTTTGTGAGGATATGGTGTTGTTTGCATAGACCCAGTATTGCAAGTTTTACAATGTCTCATAAAATTATCGCTCCATATAAATTATCTCTGGCATAAATCACACTGAAACTGCTTTCTTGAATTTTTCATTCCACAGCTTGTTCTTTCATGTCGTCGTAAGTTATGCAGAACTGTAAATTATCATAGAAATGACACATCAAATGCATCATTTCTTCTGTACTATTCAAATATTAGAATGAAAACTGCTAGGTGTACACCTTTTATAGGTAGTTATAGGCAAATACAGGAAGCAATTCGATTACATTATTCATTTTAAACACAATATGTCTGTATTGTAGAAGGTGTTAGATGTACATTTTTTAAACATAAGAAGTTTGAATCCTAGAATATACATTTAAAGAGTTTTATCTACTTAATCACTTTCAAATTACTAAAGGTTTATTTAATCATTATCCCGCACACAATCCTTTATGTGCAAGCACATTTAGATTTGAATGTTAAATGCATGCAAAGTTTAAGTAACATTTGATTGTCAGAATATGGGAATATTACAATTCATGCATTCGTAAAGTCAGTAAAACAGAAAAATAGTTTTAAAACCATTTATTTCTATATATTTCCCTACAGAATACATTTTCTCATCACTGCGTGTTTACAAAAACATTTTTACATCATATCTTTTCCATTCTCTCCTTGGCAATATTTATAGTATTTTCGTCTGTTTGATTGTTATAATTTTTCGTGTATTCAGGTGTGTGTAATATTATACATTCTGGTAAATCGGGAAAAATTTCATAAAAGTGCGAATACACTTCTTCGATGTTCGCTGGTAGGCGTGTATTCGTACACGTTTGGTATACAGGTCTTTTTTTCCTTCAAATCCAGACAAAATATTAAATCATTACATTTTTCACCCTCTAAGGGACATTGGATAGTTTAAAAATGGAACAACCCATTGTACATCTCTCCAAAATGACGTATTATTCCATTAGACAATAGTAGTAATTCACACTTCAGTTTCTAGGGGTGCCAGACACGTAAATACCGGTTGGGTGGAAGAAAGACATGTTTACAGTATGAACATTAAAAAGACACTAAAACAATTTCTTTCAGAGACAAACTCTGAATGGTTTGCTCCAACGTGCTAATAACTTGCTCATATTCACTTTAATTTTGATTTCTGTATACACAAGTACATGACTTCGTTCTCATCTCAATCCATCTTTACGAACTAGTGGATTACATACAACCAATTTTTTTTTATTAAATTTCACTCATCCTAAGTAATGTCATATCACTCGAATAATATCCACTGGTGACTCAGGAGAATCATCAGTATCTATTTCACCCCAGTCAGTTATCAATGATCATTTTTGCATTAATTTTTAATTTTCTTTGGCAGTAAAGAATGACGAATTAGATCCATATGTTTTACATAATTGTTTGAACGAAGGACAATTGTATTGTTTTTGAATATTTATTACTTTCCCATTCCACCACACATGTCAATGACAGCTAATTCTTTAATGATGATTTTTTTTCCTGCAGATTGAAATCCTTGCACATTGCAAAACACATTGACATAGAAGTGGTTTGTTGCCTCCTGAAGCACTTCATCATCTTCACCATATTATCTCTTACATTGTAACTCGCTAATTTATCGTGAATTATCAGAGTGTAAGTTTGTGTATTTGCCGGAATTGGTGTATTTGCAAAAATTTCAATTTGTGAATCAATCATGCTATTTGTAATTGTGTCATCTTGTTTGCTTACATCAAACACAAATATTGCTCCTCTACTTTTAAATGTGTCGGGTTCTAGGATCGGGGAAGTGTTTTTGTTATAATATGTTTCCTGAAACTTTGTATTTATAGCATAAGAAATAAGGAATTCTCCATTGACAAAGTTCATATTTAAATTCACATAGGGGTAAGCTTGACTGTTTAGATACAATTTAATATATTTCATATCACAATCATCGAATACTGATCTATCAGCATTTAAATTGTTTTGTCAATTTGTTGGAAAACTTATGACAACATATCTTGGTTTTCCCGATGAAAAACTTGAGTTCACACTCCACACTATTTTTTGAGCAAGCAGTAGAGTTGGAAAAACCTCTATACCCCGTGATCTGCATGCAATGTATAAATTCTTCCCTTTTTCGATAAATTTTTAAAAATTTACACGTTCACGAGTGTTAATTTCAATATGCAGCATCAACCATTCCACACTGCTTAATTCAAATGTTACACCTTCCTCGTTATTAGCTGTACCATATATGGAATTAAAATGTGTATTGTCGAATAGAATAACTAATTCTTGTTTAAAATTTAATATGACGAGTTTGTAGTCATCAGCAAAACCCAAAACCATACTTAACAGTATAAAAATGTATTTTCCACCAGGGTTTATTTGTATTGAGAAATGACTAGCATTGCTCCACTCAGCTATAAGTCCTGTATAAAGATTGTGTACAGTTCCTGATAGATAGCTCTTTATCGTGGGAGTAATTCCAACATCTCGTGTTTGATCAATTTCCAGTCAATTTATCAGATATGCAATTCTGTCGATTAAATTAAGTATTCCATTTCTTACTATTTTTGTAGTTGCTGGATTACTTGCATTGGCTGTGTTTTTAATAGTTCCTCTAAACCTTAAAATTAATTTAGACGGTAATGTGTAAATATGGTGATTTTGTATTGAAATCCTTATTTCCGAAGGAAATGTATACGGACCTGCTCCGAATGGTTCATTGACATGTATTTCCTTATTGGAGATTGCATTTTCATAACTGATTGGTTCTTCAACATTAAGTATGCCTTCCATTTCTATTAACCATATATCCTAATTCTTTTAAAACAATTTGTTGCCTCGTGTTAACTTCATGGGTAACTTATTTGAAGTGAGCATTTTATGCTTGCATTTACATCTTTTTATACTTCCTTTCTTCGAAATATATTCCTTAGTGACATAGTTCTTACAATAACCGCCTACTTTATATCCGAATTTAATATTTTACACAATACCCAATATGATTGTAATGCTGAACGGTAATGCAACTGTTTATATAGTTTTTTTTAATGTAAACAGATTGTAATTTCTTCATTTCCGAAATGAATAAGTTTACCATCTTGATCAACAGTTGTAACAACAATTTTATCAACACAATTCACTATTACTGTAGGATATATCAAAGTATTCGGTTTTTCAATTAATTTATATCCAGGAGCCACAGATCACATGAATTCATGTATTTTATTTGTCGTTTTTCCATTCAAATATGCACAGTCTACAGTATTAACATTTATACGACATATATTAACCTGTTTTGAGTATTCGTGTGATTGATTAGCTGGTATATACTCTCCGTTCATAACCTAACATATTTGCAATTGAATTGTCTTCCGGTAATCGATATCGACGTTACTATACATTGCACTAGTTAACATATTTGGATTTCCACATAATCAGAAATGTGCATATTCAGGCAATGCCGCTTTAAATAATTGTTTCTAAGTCATCCAACTTATAAGATCGTACCGGTATCACATTCTTGTAGGTTTTTCACCAATATTAGCCGTAAATGATTGGTTATGCATATCAATGTTTGGTATGCTGTTGTAAGTAACGAATTCGATTAGGCGTATTTGCTATTCTCCATCTAACTCCAACACAGGGAAATACACAGGGAAATTTCCACTTAATAACAATGTAATTTACATATTACTATTGTTTTAGTATTACACTTACTTATATATTCTATTTATAGTCAAAAAATAGAAACATAAATGTCCACAATTGATTGTATTTGGTAAGTGTGCCATTTTTTAATCATACCTTAATTGCGTGTTTTTTAAAAATAATTCAGTATTTCAATTGGAGGACGTAAATCGCCGAAACTATCGCAATACAATTATTGGTTTAAGTTCTTAACTAATGCAAGCCAATGCGTTCCTTCGTTTTATCGAATCTAAATTAACAATCATACATTCATGAAACAACACCCCCTCCTCTCCAACGCAGAGTTCGTTTTCGCCCTTTCCAAAGCTCCGAGCCACACACCCTGGTATCGATCGAACACTGAAAAAACCTGTTAAGCAGCAACCACTCCCTCCACCTACACCATGTGATTATTCTCAGACTCTGTCGACATGATAAAAAGATTTAATCTGTCGACCAATTAATTAGGATTGTTCCAATATACAGGAGAAAAACGATCACCAACTTCATATTTATATATTCCACTTCCAACAATATCGATTATTAAATGTAATTTCGGATAGTTTACACCCTTGCACAAAACACACACAAAACCCAGGAAAAAATAGATCGGATTAAGAAATTTTTGATTGGACTAAGATCAGATTAAGAATTTTTTGATCGGATTAAATTTGGATTAAAATTTAACCCTTTCAGTCAATTTGATATCAAAGGGTTTAATACGATTAATAAAAGTGGTATCCCTTTGTATTTGAAACCGGCACGCCCCTACTACTAGGGAGTGTCTAATAAACTGTGATCCAATTGCAAAGGAGACTTGACTCTATATGTATTTGACGTCTAACTTGTCCCGAAACGAATTCGCGAAATTTTCCTATCCTTAGCTGGAAGTGTGGCGAGTCTCTTATTTACACCACTGTAATGACTCCATACTCTATTGGTCTCTTTTATCTCTCTTGCCATTGTCCTATTGGTCGAAATTGCATCAGACGTTCGTTATTGGTGGTGTGCCAACCAACCAAGGTTTTATTTGGCAGTCTACCAACCAAGCGGTCTTTCGTAATGAGCAGTATTTGCATTTTATCGTATTCATTTTAGAAACTGTACGAAAATTATTCTTTCTATTTGCGAAAACTGTATTTAATGCTAAGTTTTATCGTGGTTAAATCGTAATAAAAATAAGGGAACAAATTAACTACATCCAGGTCGGTTTTGTGTTTTATGGACAAACAAATATTACTATACTAGTTTTGTGCGAACTACACGCCGGCATAGTCTTCAAAGTATTAACAAACTAGCCCCAGTAGTAGTGTGAAAAATAATAACCACACTACTTCCACGCATGCATAAAAAAAACTTTATTTTTAAATCTGCTGTAATAGCCTAGAATTAATGTCTGAATTTGCAACATACTACACCTTTTTTTGTTGTGAAATGAAATTATAGCCCTAAAAAAAAAAGTATGGCAGTGGACGAAAATGACTTTTAAAAACAAATGAAACAAACTGTATGTAATTTTAATGTGCAAAATATTTCGTTCAAATCTCTAAATAGAATTAAAACTCAGAATAGCAAGTGGTTAAAACATTACCGCGGCTGAACCAAGTATCGGATATCAAAGAGATTGCTAAGTGGCAATCGTGTGACTTCAGTAAAATCTAAATTTTTAATATCATTAATCATACACTGTTTCTCTCTTCGAAATGAATTTCCAGCCCAAATATACCTCCAACAAAAGAAAGATCACGATGTTAAGTTGTCGTACCGACGGATTGACGGACGACGGATTGTCGTGAATCGCTTTCAGCTGACAGACGACTGACTGACGGGCGGATGAGTGACGGGTGCGACGGATGGTTGTGGGTCCAGCTTAATTGTGTTGTTTTCGATAACAGCGCGTTGATAAAGTCGTTTTGGACATTTTTGGAGTACTCTGAAATGGTGTTTCTGTATGTGTTTCGCGTCTTGAAAGCACTCGACAGGCCCCGTATGAAGAGAGTGTTCTTTTCGTTGATCAGCACGTTGGCCGCAAGTTTATTAGTTCTGTAAAAAAAAACCGAGTGTTTCAAACACTCTGCAACGTAGTTCAAGTGCAAGGCGGGTGGGCCCCTTAAGAGTTAGTTGGAGCTGCACGTCTTCGGTCAAGAAGCGAGGGAGCAATACGGGCGACACTTGACACGCACACCGAGTGTCTCATCGCTCCTACGCGCAAGGCGTGCAGTGTTTCCTTCGTGACGCTGTACTGTGTAAAGTAGATCAGTAATAGTGGTGTTTTATTACACGCAATGAAAGACCACAGATTAAACTATTCATATACCTGATATGGCAAAAATAAATAATAGGGACATAGATGTTTTTTTTTCTGACAAAAAGTCGTATTTGCAGAACATTTATTTACCGAGATACGTGTACTCGCGCAAACATCTGCTTCACAAAAAACACGCGGAGTTCCATATAACTCTTAAGGCTATTGTCTGACTTGAAAGCAGGGATTATTTGGTGTAGGGAAATTCATGTTAATGAAATTGCGTTTTTTTTTCCTTGGCGTTTCTGTTAAAGATAGATATATACGACCCAGGACTTTTTGAGCAGGAAGATACGCGCTTCTTTGTTAGCGAAGCTTTTTGTAATATTGTACTGAAAAACAAATTGTTATATTTGTGTCTATGCAGAGCTTAAGAGTGTCCCTTCTCACACTTAGGTTTTGGTTTCAAGTTTACATCTTCAAAATTGGCTTCCAAAAACCGATTTTCGTTAGCACGTATTTCCCTATACCAAATTCTGACTGCTTTCAAACCAAACATTAGCCCTAAGGGTGCTGGTCAGCGAAAAGTTCATTAATGTTATTCACCTTATAGAAATTGCTTACGAGTAATATTTCGGCGCATAAAAAGTATATGCACAATTTTTACGCAGTGGCTTGTTAAAATAACAGTTTTAGTATTTTTAGGACGTAAAAATAAAAAAAACTAAGTCAGTTACCGTAATGAGGTAATGTACATCTAAATTAATTACTACGGGTTACTTCGAGGAATCTTTAAAGAACGCTTCGGAAATTTTTCACAATTTTCGTTAATTGCTCAAAATAAGTAAATTTTTACATATGTTTGATTTGTAGCGGTCTATCAATTTTTCGTGGCATAAGTTTTGCAAAGCATGCCTCGGAATTACCGCTCAGTCGCCCTCGTTACATTTCGTTTAATTTTTCTGTACATCCCCAAAACACTAAAATTGTGATTGTGACATGTCTTGATACAAAAACTATGCGATCTTTTTTTTTATGTTATGAAAGAGTATAAGTAATGACCACAAAATGAACGGAGAGTAATACAAGAATGAAATAATGAATTCTTTGTTTATCAGCACCCGTAAGGTGTGGCATGTTCGTTTACTTGCTGTGCATTCTGTAATTTTTTTTTTTTTTTTTTTTTTTCAAGCAGTGGCGAAATTGGCGTACTGTCGTTGTTCCGTTTCCCTTGTACACTCAAGAATGTCTTCTGTGACAGAACGACATCGCACGAGTTTTCCAGTAGCTACATTAAGCTTCTTACACAATAGAAAACTTTAGCATTTGACTTTACATTTCCTTTTTATCTGACGAAACCAGCAATACGCAATACAATTGTAAAGTCAGAGTTCAGACAATTGAACATCGGTTCTGCGAGCTTCGTAAAAATGTGTATCTTGGTATGTTAATAATTATGATATCCGGGAATGCATTTTACGCACCTTTTTTTTTAAATTAGGCTTAAAATTTATATTGAAAGTTTATTTTACAACAAAGTATTTGGTTTTACTTTATTAGAATATATGTATTAATATATTTCTTCACATTATATTCGTATGCGATTTACTTAATTTAAGACGAGCTTTGTTTAATATACCAAGATTAAAATGGCCCTACAGTAAAATAACACACTTTCCACATAACCTCTGTTAGACTCTCGGCAAAATGGCTTAAGACAGTTCCATTGTGTCAAGCTCCATAAGAAACAACATGTCGGAAAGCAAACGTAAAGTCAAAATGTTAAAGTTTTCAATTGTGCAAGGGCCTTTAGTGCAGACGACGGGACGCAGGATCAGGTGCCGGCCTCTGAAAGCAAACGAGGGCAGCGTTCTCGCGTAGGGTTCGTGGGGCACCAGGTGGGATCGTCGCCTCGATCCTCGCACAGGAAGTGCCCTTGTCTCGGGGAAGATGTTTCGTGTGTGTGTGTGTGTTCGTGTGTGTGTGCGTGTGTGGAGCGACTACGAGGGGAAGACTGCCACGACGAGTAAACACAGCGCGCCCCCTGACGGGAAGCTCCCCTGGCTTGACGGGCCCGGGACTACGAAACCACCTCGTCGACTATGACGCGGCCTTCTTGCTGCTGTTTTCGTCCATTCTCGGTTATAATCCATTCAGGGTCACTTCACGCTTCTCTGAAGCCCTTCTAAAGTTCCACTTCCAGTGTATTCCTCCGCCTAGTGCAAGCTAAGCTTAACCAAGTCTGGAAAATTACACCAGATAACAACGCGCCGCTTGCCTGCGCGCTCAGTTGAAATACAGTTCTAATGATGTCACCGTACAAATTACACAAATACGTATGATACAACACGGCACACGAGATGAATGGCCACAATAAACACGCAGATGAGACGAAAGTGCGCTTATATGGCGCGGATGCCGCTGGATGAGATTCGTAGCGGATCACGTGGTGCAGGTGAAATTTGCAGTATTTCTCCGTAAAACGGCCAATTATCGTCAGGCAAATTGGTATTGGTGTTGGGAAAAAATATTCCCCTAATGATTTAAGCAGATAGGAACTCATAATGCGCCTGATGGCGGGAAAATCAAACATGGAAATACAGCGTGGTCATACATACAAAGCATCACTCACATGAAAATACACGGAACCCTGAATAAAATAATACGTAGAACCCTGAAATTAACTATGGCGCACATGATATTCTACAAATAAACCCTCAATGTGCATGGATGGTGCAGATACTGACTTGGCGGCTGTTAACCACGTGGTCGCAAATGATTTGGCCGTAAACAATTAAAACATGACGAAACTATAAAATACATACACAGAAATAAAGCAATTAAACAGAAATTACACTGAAACGCCTTCCTTTTATGTAGGCGAATGGCGCCTATTTATGGGTGGCCATAAAGTCTTTGTCAAAATACAAAAATGTATTACACGAAAACTATTGCAATTAGAGATATACTGTTTGCGGCAAAAGAAAGAACAAGAATTAACGTTTCACACACAAGTGATTCAACAAACTTCAACATGGGCGCCGTGTGTTACCCGTAGAATGTTCAAACGATAATCGATTTCGCGCCATTCATTAGACAAGATTTGTGGCGCGACACCTTCAATAGCAGCAGTCACCCTTCGTCTCAGTGAATCGAGACTCGGGTACAGGTGTTGCATTTACGCTGTCCTTCACGTAACCCCATAGGAAAACGTCTAAAGGGGTGATATCGGGCGATCGTGGTGGCCATGGAATGGGACCATCCCGCCCTGTCCACCTGCCAAGGAATGTCTCGTCCAGGAATTCACGGACAATTAATCCCCAATACGGGGGTGCGCCATCTTGCTGGAATATCACAACAGGTTGGCAGGTCGTGCAGTTTAGGCGTCACATAAAGTACCAGCATTTCTAGGTAGCTAATAGACGTCGTGGACTTCTCAACAAGAAAGAATTGACCAATGACCGTATTGTGCATCAAACCGCACCAAACATTCAATTTGAGAGAATCTCTCGCTTGCTCCATGGCACCATGTGAACCCCATAGTCTAACATTGCGCCTGTTGACCTTGCCACAGACGTGGAAGGCAGCCTTGTCGGAAAAAACACACACGTTCGAGGACTGCATTATCGGCACCGACCCGTTGCAAAAGCTGCGCGACGTGGTCTGTCATCTTCGTGTAAAGCCTGCAATATCTGGACTTTGTACGCACGCAACTTCAGTCTCTAGTGCAAAATTTGTTGTCATTGTCGATCGGGGTATTCCTAGTTCCCGAGATGCACGACGTGCGGACTTGGTAGGGCTTCGGCTGAATGTTTCTTGCGCAGCTTCAACACGCGCCTCACTGACAGGTGGTGGTCGTCCATATTCCAACAGGAATTTCCGCTGCACAATAACCGGTGACTGTGGCTCGTGAAACCACAAGACACACTGGGATTTCTCTTGTGGTGACGTCATACTATGGAACAGCGATGCTCTCTATGCTGATTCTACCTGCAAAATAAACCATTTTTAAGTAATGGTCTTTATTTTGCCGCAAACAGCATGTCTCTAACCAATAGTTTTTGTGTAACATATTTTTCTAATTTGACAAAGACTTTATGGCCATCCTGTATTATTTTGCATGAGAACTATTTATTACTAGGCGCTATCAACACAAATTTCTTCTCGCTGTTTTTATTCGTATTTATTATGAAAGAAATATTATCATGTATAAATAAAATATAGGTAAAACTTCAATTGACGATACATAAGAAACATATGTGTTTGCAGAGGTATAGCACGCTTGATACATGGCAGGAAATAACTAAACACATAATAACATGGGGTGATTTTTCAAAGGCTTGTTTTAAAACGTCCGAAGAAACCGTGAATGGGCTACACTTTAAATTTTTCTGAAGCCTTTGCTTAAGTTCTACTTCCAGGATATTCCCCTGCCTCGTGCTAACAGTGTTTGACCAAGTCAAGGTTTATTGTTCTCAAGTCAGGAACGAAGCGTGATTTCTTATGGGAGAGTTTGGATAGGGAAAATTTCAGTCGCAAAGGGCGCTGGAGTTCCAAAATATAGGCTGTTCACGGTAAAATGAGCACTTTTGGAAGCCCTGCTTAAGATCTTCTTGTATACACGTTGTGTGTTCTTCCGCCTTATGTAAAATTAACATTGCCATGGGCCTCATCCCTTTATTCATGCGTCGTTCAAGTGAAACTGTGTAATTATTAGAAAATTAAATACTGTACAAGCCTGCTCATTTTTACACTTCGATTAGTTAGAAATTCAGAAAACCAGAGAAATAATTTAAGTTATCACAAATGGTTACTTAACACTTTTTGTTCGACGTTATTATATGGAACTACTTTCCTCTCCATCGTTACCAACCAACTTTACTGGACACATGTTACTCATTACGCCAATTAAAATATACGCAAGTAGGGGCAGTGACTTTTTTATAAGGTTGATTTCAAAAGTGCTCACTTTATCGTGAAGAGATTTTAGTCACATTCTAGATGACGGTAAGTGCAGGAATTCTATTTTTTTTTTTTTTTTTTTTTTTTATCGTGAATTACACTTGTCCCAGCCAAAATGTTACGTAAAGGTTGTTATATGCTGTTCACAGTAAAATGATCACTTTTGAAAGCCCTGCTTAAGATCTACTTGTATGCACGTTGTGTGTTCTTCCGCCTTATGTAAAATAATCAGTGCCATGGACATCTTCACTTTACTTATGCGTCGTTCAAGTGAACACGTAAAATTATTAGAAAAATAAATATTTCACAAATATGCTCCTTTTTACACTTCGATGCATTAAAAAAAACAAAGCAAAAGAAGTAATTTAAGTTATCAGAAATGGTTACCTAGCACCTTTTATTCGTCGTTAATAAATTAAACTACTTTTCATCCATCGTTACCAACTTTACTGGGTGCATGTCACTCAATGCGCCCGTTGAAATATATGCAGGTGGAGTCAGTGACTTTTTTCTAAGGTTGATTTCAAAAGTGCTCATTTTACCGTGAACAACCTATATTAAATTTATTTCGGAACTATTATTTTCGCCCTCCAATAGTCTTTACAAGGACAAAGAGTAGAAATGCGTCTCTGTGTTTGGCATTTAGCATTCACAAGCAAGCTTATTTCAATAGAAAAATGGTATGAATGTTAAAATCGGAATATATACAGCTGTCATCGAAAGTGTGTTTGTACTCAGTGCCTTTCCTTTACGGAAACTGCACAGAGAAGCCCTACGAAAATCCAGTTTACGATTGTATATTAAAGACCACGAGAGATTATTTCATTGTATTTTCGCTCTAGTTCTAAGAACAAAGTTTATTCTTTACGTAAATTACAAAACAATACACATGGGAATATTTCACAGAATTATATAAGTTTTATAAAAATTCCAACTATCCTATTTACTTACGTACAAAACTGAAAAAATCAGGTAAATATGCGACACCAGTGCACCCTGGCGGTGAAAATTTTTAGTTTCCAAAATAAAAGCATTGAACTTCCCAGCCAGAGTAGAATAAGCCTTGACCAAGTCTAGCAAATAACATTACAGGGACAACGCATGAGAACTATTTCTTACTATATATTGCCAACACACCTATTTTCGCACTGTTTTTATTCATATTAATTATAATTAAAATATTATTTATCAGTAAAAATTGTGATTTCCTATAAAGAAAAGTGTACTTTCATGTTCTTTTATGTTGACATAAGTGTAAAACACTTATGATGCAAAATATAATTAGGAAATAACCAAAACGTCATAAGGGGGGGGGGGGGTAATTTCTCACTCAAAGGTTTGATTCAAGAAATGTGAACAAACCTCAAATAGACTATAGTTTGGCTCTTATGCTTGTACTACAGAGTGGTGTGTATTAATATGTACTGCCATTACGTAATACATAACATGGTGAACTTCACAAAGCATAATACACCACTTTTATCACAGTACTATTGTGTAGCAAATGCGGTGCGTTGCACTGAGAGAAAATCGAAGAAAATATTTGTTCGTATAAAGCGAAATATATATTTAGTTGCCCTAACAAAATATATTGCTGAGCAAACTAAATTTGAAAAGCAACAAAATTACTTTTGTTCGTCTAACAAAATATATATTTGAATAAACAAAATATGTGTGTTGGGCAAAAAAAAACAAAAATTAAGACTGTCAACTAAATATTTTGTTGAATCAGCTGTATATGTTTGTTTGGCCGCTCATTTGACTGCCTTCGTTCGAAAATACAGTTCGAGAGTTTGTATTTTTTGTGACAATTAGGATAGTAACCGTGTTTGTCAGCGTGTTTGTCGTATAAACAGATTAATAAAAAAATGCAGCAAGAAACTTACAAGTAAAGCTGTAAAACTTTAAATATTTGTGTGCACACGTTGCCCAGTATTTACTGTATATCTATTTGAAACCTTTCCGATGCCATCAGTTGTCACATTATACGCCGTTCACGGTAAAGCGAGCACTTTTGAAGCCCTAGTGATTTTTTTTTCTTTCAGCCAATTTATATCCATCCACCACTTGTTAATGTAAACCCTGCCATGTGAGTAATAAACGCAGTGCATACATTCATCATACCCAAAAACAAAAGTCCGAAGCCACAATGAAATGTATTTATTGGTTATTATGTCCACTGAAACAGCTTCAAAGAGTTCTTACTTTACCGTGAACGGCCTATAGCTGAGATTACTAAGTCGTAGTGCTCAGACGCAGGTGATCCAGGTTCGAAACTCGGTCGAACTTGTGAAGTTTCTTTATATCGGCTCAAACTGTTTAATGTACGTGTAGCCCAAACAAATCTTCAGTTGCACCAACCATATCTTACAGTTTGGGCCAACCAAATGAGAACAACAAAACAATTTGTTTTCAGCAACAAACTATTTCATTGCCGCTATACAAACAAATAATTTGTTTGCACCAAACAAATCTTGTTTGATTCAACAAAACCCTTTTCTCAGTGCACATGCGATGTGCACTGCATTCGTGGAGCCGCTGAGACGAAACGGTTCACCGTAATAAAACTTGATCCACCATATTCTCTTCTCGTTTTCACCTCTCCACGCCACCCCAGAGTTACAATTACAATCCACCAATTCTTACGCGGTGAACATTACGTACATTTTATTGGGATCGGGCCATACGTCACATGTATTCCCAGCGCACTTTGATCACCGAACCATCCCACAAAGTTTGTCAGTCTATGTATGCGACATTCTGTCTATATGTGAACTGGGTATGGCTTAATGAAACGAATGTTTCTTATCAAGAAAAGCACCGCTGATGTGGAATACGGACGGTTTTCATTTGAAAGGGGGAGAGAGACGGTTTTTTTTCTTTCTTTCTTTCTTTACTGAAACAAACGTAAATAGAACCGCGAGCAATGTTCAGCGTTGGCGAGCCAAACAGCGAAGCCTGTCGCGTTGCCAGAGCGCGCCACCAGAGAAAACTGCGTCGCCAACTCTGCATCGTAATTCTATATTCCTCGTTTGTATGCCCGGGATGGAAATGATGTCGCGACAACGACGGCGTCTCATTGTCTACACTGCAGGATTCGCATTTTTTTTATGTTATTAAAAATTTCAATGGATGTGCGGGGTGAGGGGGGGGGGGGTCGTTGTCGAACCTCCTTCACCGCTCCGTGAGATCTGATAAAGGAGCCCGGGGAAGGGAACGAGACTTTCTTGTTGGAAATGTCCCTACCCTGTCCCCCTTCTTTTAGCTGTTCCTGCCATCCCCCTTCCCCCCCCCCCCGGTTATCTTCCTTTTCAACTTTCCAGTCGGTTCGCCTTCCTCTCGCCCAAGGGGCTCGCTGCAGTTCGGTGGCAGCGCACCCCCCGAGGATCGGTTAGAGTCAACACCAGCTTCGTAGCCTGCCATATGTGAGTGGTACACCGGGCAGAATTTGCCGACTTCTCCGTACGCGCACACGTAGTATATATGTGTATGATGTGTATGTGTGTGTGTATTTATAAGTGTATGTATACATGTGTAAAGGCTGTTCACGATAAGTTGAGCGCTTTAGAAATCAACCATTGAAAAATGTCACTGCTCCTACCTGCATGTATTTTAACTGGCGCACTGAGGGGCATGCGCCCAGTAAAGATGGTAACGATGGATGGGAAGTAGTTCCGTATCTTAATGTCGAATAAAACGTGTTAGGCAACCATTTCTATTATTTTCTTAATGAATCAAAGAGTAAAAATGATCAGATTTGTAAAATACTTACTTTTCTAATAATTTCACGGATTCGCTTGTCCGACGTATGAATCAAGTTATGGGGCTGATGACAATGTTAATCTTATATAAGGCGGAAGAATACACAACGTACGTACAAGTAGATCTTAAGCAGGGCTATCGAAAGTGCTCATTTTACCGCGAATAGCCTATAAGTGTATATGTATAAGTTTGTGCATGTGTATGTGTGTATGTATGTGTATGTATATGTATATGTATAAGTTTATATGTATCCATATGTATCTATTCGCGGTTTCTTCGTACTTCTTGAATCAAACCTCTGAAAAATCACCCCATATATGACATGTTTAGTTATTTCCTAAATATTCCATGTAGTACAAGCATTTTATACCTCTGTTAACATGGAAGTGTCATTTTTTCTCGTTAAATTAAAATCTTACCTGTAATGTTTTATAAATTATAATAATCAATTTATTATAAATGTGGTGAAAAACAGTAAGAAAAAATGTGTTAGCAGCGTCTAGTAAGAAATAGTTCTCGTGAAAAACATAATTAAATCTGAGTGCGCACGGATTCGGTGTGTGGCCCTTTGGTGTAATTTTCAAAGACTTATATAAGAAGGCGGAGGAATATCCTGGAAGTGGGACTTTAGCAGGGCTTCAGAAAAGTGCGAAGTATCCGGGAATGGATTATAGGACTAATTTTTATTACATTTAAGATTCAGCGGCTCTGGTTTTAAATGCGTCCTCAGAAATCGGACACAAGAAATGATTTAATCGTATTCTTTATTGCTTTCCTTTATTATTAAAGTTTGTGATGGAACTATAACTTATGGCTGATTTCGGAGAACGTATTTCAAACTGACGTAGCTGCACGTCTTATTGCAGAAAATAATGTTTCTAAGACTGTGTCACATTTGCTGCTAAAACTAATCCAAAATTACCCTGGACTTGGGGTTGTTGCGGGTTTCACAGTGTCGTTGAGGTGCTGGAATGACCTATTAAAAGTTGTTCAAGAGGGAGTCTTTTTCCTCCGAGATTCTGAGATCATTTAAAGGTTTCGTGACTTGGTATCGACGGTAACTTGACAGAAATAAAATAACTTAGAAATAACATTCATTATGTGTATTTTTTATATGGCGTAAATAAAGGGCAGTGTAACATAAAATCTTTGATTCGTACAAATTTCGAAAAGTAAATTTAACGTAAAGTTTGTTTGTTTTTAGCTGAAGCTACAGGAGTGGCATGTCGCAATTTATCTGAAATCTGACAGTTCGATCACCTGCTCTAAGTGTGTAACTTTTAGCGTCTATTACTTTAAATTTTATTACGTAAGTTAGAAATTGAAGTACGGGTGAACCTCCAAACATATTTCAATAAATATTCTTCATGATGTTGTAATAACAGGAACAATTATTTTGATCAGTAGCGTAACGTAGATATAAATTTTTCCATGTAAATTAAAAATTGCTATAACTCATTTAATTCACTTTTGAAAAGTAATTTTTCTTAATTGTCGTACTATTATTTCATCTATTATTTCAACTATTATTTAATAATGTAGAAATACAGCAAAACAATTTGGACGCCTTTGGACGCCTTATTCCCAGGCCTCGAAACAGTACATAGGTTTTTCTGTTGTGTAGTTGTCAAATTAAAGCTGTTCAGATTTTTGAGCGGTATCAGCCTTCGAATAGCATTTAAGATATTTTTACGTCCGAATGGTACAGGATGTTCGCGGTAAACTGAGTATTGTTGAAAGCCCGGCTTACGATCTACTTGTAAACACAACATGTATATTTCAAACATGTGTAAAATTGCCATTGCCATTGTCTTGACCACTTTACTAATGCGTTGATCAAGTGAAACCGTGGAGTTATTAGAAAAATAAAAATTTAGCAATTTGGTATTTATTATCGTCGTATGCATTACAGAAAAAAAAAACAAAGGGAGAGTAATTATTTCCGTTTTCATCAATGTTTACCTAATACTTTAAATTCAACCTTCAGATATGGGACTATTTTCCCCTTCGTCGTTGTCAACTTTACAGGACGCATACCAGTCAGTGAGCCCGTTAAAGTTGATTTCAAAAGTGCTAAATAAATCGTGAACCATGTTTATCTGTCGTATTCTGTTTCCTTCTGTAATGTCTTTAAAAAAAAAAAGCCACATGCAAGCGCTGTACAGCAAGTTTTATATTTCGCCGACCTCCCGTGGCGCAGTCGGTTGGTCCTATCTGGGGTGTTGGAGGTTCTGGGTTCGAATCCCGGGTAACACATGTTTGTGAATTTAAGTTAGGTTATAAGTCAGTCTGTAAGCCGTACCCTGCTAAGCTTTCAAGCTTAAAACCGGGGGGGGGGGGCGTTTAAAACCCCTTTACAATGGAAAAAAAAAATGTATATTTCAAACTGCGCGCGAACGTGCATCTTCGGTGTGTGGCCGATAGTCTCGACTTTAATTACTTGTTGCCAAATTAAGACTTGTTGTAGGTAATGAGTAACATCGTATTCTATGACTGAAGTAATGTTTAAAATAGTTTTCCACGTTGTCTAGTTTTAAAAAAATAATAATTTAATTGGAAGTTGTTACAAAAGTTTTTGGTTGTATTCACTTGAGTTAGTATTGATCTTTAATGCTGGAAAGATCCTCATCTTCAGACCACCTTCTCATCCATGAGATTCATCCTCTCTACCCACCAAAGGCCTCTGTTTGTCTAAGATAGTTATAATCTCGTTTTTCTGCCACACACATCAGAAAATGCACTTTCCCTATGATTTTCGCGCTTGTTGTTTAGCTAACCGATTTGTCTATACTTTCACGTGTACTCACTTTCATGTATACTCACTGAAATATAGTCATTTTAATAAATTTTCTTGTGTTCTCCCGTGCATTCGTATTGTATTTCGAATCCATGTAGCGTATATTTCAGGTACATCGCAATTAAATAAGATACATTCCATACACGCAGGTTCGTTTGTACGTAATGATCTTTTCAAATAGTAGTTCCACTATTTTTTATGCTGAAATAACTTAAAAGCTCTTATTGAGAATATTTACCCGAAGAGGCTGGAAAGCTTTACACGTGTGGCTGAACTTAATCCCCACTATCCAATAGCTGGACTGCATAAGAAAACAGAAGGTTTAATTTATTTTAATCTTTCTTTATTTCCTGGAAAATCATTACTTTCACTTCCCGGAAGTTTGCGATTTGCTTGGGTCCTGAGGAAGATAGAGAGTATGTCACTCAAGACGTACATTACTTCTGAACGTAGGAGCACACACATGTTGATAAGTCTAGTAAATGATTCGTATCGTCTTCTCGTTAAACTAAACCTTTCGGAAATTACATTGGTACAGTTTTTTTGTGTGCAAGGAAGGGGGGGGGGGGGGGTGTTGGGGGCGAGGTGTATGGGAGTTACGACTGGCACCAATACAGGCATACATCTTGTATCTAATAATCCATATCCGCTGGAGCTTAGTATTACCACTTGCTGTGAATATTGCTAACAGCAGAAAAAAGCCAAGACAATGCTTCAGTAAACATTGAATATCGTAACAATGAATACAGCTGTGTTTCGTATGCATCGTTCACCGCCTTCGTGTATAAAAGCTCGATACTGGACAGTGCAAAATATTCGAGTAAACTTTTTTTAAACTGAAGTGGAACTATTTAATGTGTCAGTCGTTTGTGAGGTAGTGCGACATGAATAAAGTTTGGCCATATCTCGGGAAATAATAAAATGATCACTACCAAATTCGGAGCAAACAACTAGTACTATAGTGGGCCGCGTAAACTGATAGGCTGTTCTAAGTGGCCCAGGCACTTATTTCCAAAATAGTTGCGTTTTATTTATTTTTTGCAGTGTAGGTATATGAAACAATGTAAAAAATTTCAACTTAATCTTCTCATATTTTCTCACTGTGCGTACACACAGATACGGTAAATTTGCGGAGGATTTATTAGCGTGTGTAGGGTAACCAGGCGTGAACTTATGTCAGCGTTACGGTTCGTCCACATAATCACCTGACATAAAGTTTGGAATATTGTGAGAGAAGGAAGTTTGCGTTGCAGGAGTTGCGTTGTTGTTCTGTGATTGTACAAGAGAGCGTACCTACGTATCGAACATGCCCGGGACACGCCGAAAACCGCAGTTTATAATCGTCCGCGACGTCCAGAAACACTTCTGGATCTCATAAGAGCTGCCCGGATGGAATGGGACCTTGGTCCGGTAGATGACGACAGCACATGGGGCGTGTAGGGACCTGTGCAATGCTCGTGGAGGCCATACACGGTGCTAAGCTGCAGTGGGAATAATGAAACCCCCCCGTAATCAGAGACACCATTAAGATAATGTTGTTCGTTTCGTGTTTCTTTGTCCGTGATATTGAAAAAATGTTTTGTCAGAAACACTGGGAATTTCACTTTTTGTATCAATACCGTTGGTAACGTGTAATCGATATGCTTACGTTAAGTATACTCCATACTTTTTTACATTCTATACGTACATATATTCCAAACATTTGTGAGGTGTTTAATTTAGACTGTTGTGGTAGAAGTACTTCAGCCACTGTTTGAAAACGCACGTGGGCCACGGAAATCCACGTCTTCCACGTGTTGGAGTGCATGCGTGCTATTTTGGCGGGGTGTAGGAGGAATGTTTGCAGACTCTCCGGGATCACGGAGCCCTCGAGGGGCGACGCAGACATGGAAACACGCCCTCCCAACTCGCAGACCGCTGAACCGGGAAGGGCGCGTGTGTCGTTCTTACACGCGAAGCAAAGTGGAAACGTATTTAGAGAGACTTCTTTGAAAAGGAGTCCCGTGCTGTGTGTGGAGGGCTTGCTCGCAAGGTATCTCTTCTTTGTAAGATCAGTGGATTGCGACGAATGCAAGACTTCTGTCCACATAGAGACTCGTGTCTCTTTCTCTCTGATAGCAAACATTTCGATTTTCGTATTTTTATTTTTTTTCTCTTCCTGCCTGAAATGCGCGCGCCTTCTTGCTGCAATGCGAGAAGCTTGCCAAGGGAATTTTTTTATTTGAGTTTGCATCCTTCCTAACAAAAAAAAAATGGTCGCGTTTGTGTGTTACACGAAGGCCATTGCGAGTTCTAGTGGCGCAAGTTAAGAAATTAGCAAAAATAAGAAAAGTTTTTCATCATAATTTGGGCAGTAGAAACTGGTGAAATCTGTTGGCTTTCGTAAGTAATGCCATTTCAAGGCCAGGCCTAGTTCACTCTATAATGTTTTGCATCTTTATATGTTTAATATTATTGAAAAGAAACCTTATTTTACGTACGTTTCGTATAGCTTATGTTAATAGGTTGCTTGTCTAGCAGTTATTAACTCAAAATATTTCAGTATTTTTGCGCCCAATTTCTTTTATATCTTTTTAATTCTTACGTTGACCGGTATAGTTTATCTATTTGTTTCATTGAAATTGGAAGTTATGCTTCTTTGATTTGTGTGGATATCAGGATAGTAATTATTAAGTTTAGGAGTAAACCACGTTTTTTTTAAATAATTATTCAGGCATTATAAGTGTGATTTGGCGGAGTCAATAGTAAAAAATATCACGGGACGGAAGCACCCGGAGAAACCCAATCCACCTCGTGACAGTGACCAATGCATGCTTCTTAATCCATCACAACCATACCAATGTATGGACTACTAAACTCGTTAAAACTTTGCGTAGTTATCACAAATACGTTAAAACTTTGCGCAGTTATCACAAATACGTTGAAAACTCAAGTAACAAATGGCAATGTGAGTTATCCCCAGTTGCGAGAAATGAACAATTGACGTTGATTTCGTTTTTAACCATATAATTGTGGGCTAAAATAGTTTATTTGCTAAGTGCCCCCAAAAATTAAAAAAAAAAAAAAATTTTTTTTTTTTTTAAACACTTTTAACCAGACTAAAAATTGCACAAGAAATAATATAGGACGCAAATAAAATTACAGAGTAAGTGCTCAAATAGAATAGATGTCCATTAAATATACTAATGTTATACAAGTGTTCCCTCTACGAAGTCTACCCCATTGTTCTCTCCCGAGCAGCCTTCATGCCAGGGTATATGTAGGCTAGCCAGCCCCTCCAGAGTTCGTGACGTCAGGTGTTGAGGAAACTCCAAATAGGTATAGGCTATTCACGATAAAATGAGCACTTTTGAAAGGCCTGCTTATGATCTACTTGTATGCACTTGTGTATTCTTCCGCCTTATGTAAAATTAACATTGTCATGGGCCCCACCACTTTATTCATGCACCGATCAAGTGAAACGGTAAAATTTTTAGAAAAGTAAATATTTTATAAATCTGCTCACTTTTACACTTCGATGTATTAAGAAAAGACAGAAAGCGAAAGAAATAATTTAAGTTAGCCGAAATGGTTACCTGGCACTTTTTATTCTACGTTAAGATACGGAACTGCTTCCCCATTCATCGTTACGAACTTAGCTGGGCGCATGTCGCTCAAGGCGCCCGTTAAAATATATGCAGGTAGGAGCAGTGATTTTTTTTTCTAAGGTTGATTTCGACAGTACTCACTTTATGGTGAACAACCATTCAGCGCTGATCGTCTTGGCGGCGCACTCACGCCCGATGACGTAGGAGAAAAACGTCGCGCTGATCGTCGCTAGGCAACGCAGGCCCAGGTGCGGAGGAGTGGTCGTGGATGAGGTGGAGAATACCTGTTATGGATAAGCAGTGTGCCAGACTGCGTTGTTCCACTATCTCACCTTGTTCAGGAATACCTGTTATGGATAAGCAGTGTGCCAGACTGCGTTGTTCCACTATCTCACCTTGTTCAGGAATACCTGTTATGGATAAGCAGTGTGCCAGACTGCGTTGTTCCACTATCTCACCTTGTTCAGGAATACCTGTTATGGATAAGCAGTGTGCCAGACTGCGTTGTTCCACTATCTCACCTTGTTCAGGAATACCTGTTATGGATAAGCAGTGTGCCAGACTGCGTTGTTCCTCTATCTCACCTTGTTCAGGAATACCTGTTATGGATACGCAGTGTGCCAGACTACGTTGTTCCACTATCTCACCTTGTTGAGGAATACCTGTTATTAGCCAAGAACTGGCCTGCACCTTGACCTTTTTCGCTACCTCTATGTAGTGCATACACTCCTGGTGGAATCTTTCAACTACCCTCTGAAATTATTATTAAACCAATTTTTAAAAGTCATTAGTATTAAAAAAAAACAATTATATATATATATATATATATATATATATATATATATATATATATTATATATATATATATATATGAAAACTCGACTCCAGTGTTCCTGCAGAGCAAGTAAATAAACGTCTGGCATTATAGTTGTCCTACCAGGGAAACCTGACGCACGAGGAGGTTAGGTACAGGCAGTTCACGGTAAAGTGAGCATTTTTGAAGTCCTAGTTACTTTCTCCTTTCAACCAATTTATATCCTTCCACCACTTGTTAATGTAAACCCTGCCATGTGAGTAATAAACACAGTGTATGCTTTTGCCATACCCAAAACTAAAAGTTCGAGGCCACAATGAAATGTATTTATTGGTTATGTCTGATGAAACAGCTTCAAAAAGTGCTCACTTTATCGTGAACGGCCTATACCAGGAAGTATACCTCTCCGCCTGCAATGTTCTCCTGGTAAGACAGTGACGATAAGCAATTTTCCGGCAGGTGTTACTGCCACAGTGTGGGGACATAAAAGAACAGGTAGAGACTCACTGAGGAGGAGAAATTAATTATAGCTTCAAAAAATAGAAAGAAAAAAAATAACATGGTTGTTAAATAAGTTCAAAATGAAGTTAGGGAAAATTTTTATATGCAATATTCACGTCCATAAATACTATTGGGATGCAGTTTTGGATACTAATATTAGACGATAGGAACAGGTACGACGAAATGATATCGTAGAGTGTCGACTCGAGTAACAAGCGAGTACGTGTGATTATTCCTACTTCAGTAACAGGCAGGGACAGTAACGGGTATTTCCAGAAATTAGGAACAGGTATCGGCTGTTCTCGGCCAACACCTGTTGCTGATAACAAGTATTGAAAATACTCCACATCTCTAGTCGAGGAGCCGATAGCGTCGTGGAAGCCAGGCATTGGCCTGCCGTCCCGCACCGCCGGGCGTCGAATGGGGGCATATGCACGTATATTGTCACAGATTAGTGAGAGAAGTGATGAAATTAAATACAGGGTGTTTGGCGTTGAGGATACCTACTTCTTTTTCTTTGTGTAAATCCTAGACTTCAGAAGACAGCGCTACAGAGGAGAGAAGTATACAGAGACGAAACAGCTGCTTGTACCGCGAACCCCAGCCGCACACGCCAGCAAGATGGCGTCACTGGCCGGCGAAGTTTTGAAACGTCGTTCGCCTATCAGCTCCTAGTACAGTGAAATCCAAACGAGAAAACATAGCGCACGTAAGTCCGTCAGGCGATCGGGGGAGTCCATACTGCCACCGCGCCAGGGGATGTTCACAGGATAGGGAACAATAGGTCGCTTTTTTTTTTCAGGCCCTCTCTACGCATACCATCATTTTACTGAAACATTTTGATATCCATTAAAGCAATTACTAATTGTTTCCCACCTGTTACACTTCGGGAACTTAAGTATTTTATACATTTAAAAAAATGTATTCTCATAGGTTTACGCAAAAAAAAAAAATTGCCTCTTAATTTTTATTATGTTGCCTGGCCATATTGTTGTTGTTGACGATAGCGTAACGTCAGGATAAGTTTGAATTTCTGTAACGCGTTGCGATTCTTGGCAGAACATCGTATAATTTTCTGAGCCCACCCATAATTCATTTTATTCCACTGTGTGATTATAATAATGTTTGTACTGCAGTTTTAAGAATTTCAAGGTATATCCGCCAGAAGCGCTGTAAGTACTCAGTAGTGCCAACTTCGTAGTTCGAAGTGATGTAGTAGTTGTGCCGACTAAGTTGGTATGCGTGGAGAGGGCAATAAAAAAAATTAGCGACCGCTCAATAACATTGCTGTTGCCACTCTGGTATACGCATTACTTACTTTATGCTCCGCACGACGAAGGGTTAGAGGTCGTTCAGTTCAGTAGCGACAGCGGCCGAGTGCGGATGCGCGCGAGCTGCGTGCATAGAAACTGTCGGGGGAAATCAAAAGTCGTGCAGCACGACATTTACCAGTGCGGTACTAGAGGGCACTGTTATTATGGTACGTATAGCGCCAACAGCGTAAAGGTTGTTCACGATAAAGTGAGCACTTTTGGAAACAACCTTAGAAAAAAGTTATTGCCCTTGCCTGCATACATTTTGGCGGGCGTGCTGAGCCACATGCGCTCAGTAAAGTGGGGAAGTAGTTCCATAGCTTAAAGTCAAATAAAAAGAGTTAGGTAACCATTAGTGATAATTTAAATTATTTATTTCGCTTTCTGATTCTTCTTTAATCTTCAAAGTGTGAAAATTACCAGATTTGTCAAATATTTATTTTTCTAATAACTTAAGAGATTCACTTGACCGACGCATGAATGAAGTAATGAAACCCATGGCAATGCTAATTTTGCATGAGGCGGAGGAATACACAACATGCATACAAGTAGATCATAGGCAGGGTTTTCAAAAGTTCTCAGTTTACCGCGAACAACCTATAACTGCCCTTAGTTACATGTATTCTAACGGCCGTGCTGGCCGGCACATGCGCTCAGTAAATTTGGTAGCAACGGAGGGAAAATAGTTCAGTGTGTGAACTTTTAATTTAAAAGTGTCAAGTAAATAATTCGAGAATACTGAAATTATTTCTTTCGCGTTCCGATATTTTGTTTACATGAGAGTGAGAATAATCAAATTTGTAAAATATTTAGTTTTCTGATAATTCTGCAGTTTCACTTGATTGGCACATAAATAAAGTGATCAGGAACATGTGTAATGTTAATTGTACACATGGCGGAAAAAGACACAGTGTGCACACAAGTAGATCTTCAGCAGGGTTCTCAAGATTGCTCAGTTTACCGTGAACAGCCTATAGGAATAGTTATCCAACAAAAGTAACAAACAGGTCATGCTTGTCTCGAGTTCTAATTGGCTAAACTTGAGAATTATCAGGTGAATTGTGTATCGTAAAACCAGAAGACGTAGTTCCCCTTTGCGAGAACCCCGATTAGTAAGTAATTCTTGATTAATAATTTTCTTTTCTATTGTAAATTCAGCTTGACACGCTTTCGGAAAGAGAAGCGACGGCTTGCTAATAAATGCTTGTCTGGCCGTAAGGCGGCGCCACGAGAATGCTGTGAGCGAGTACAGAGCTGCCTTGCGTCGAGCCAAGGAAGTATTATCAAGAAACCGGATAATTTTTGTAATGGCCTAGCCCCGTTCGAAGAGTAAATTATATATATATATATATATATGTGTGTGTGTGTGTGTGTGTGTGTGTGTGTGTGTATTCAACGGCTGCAGCCCGTCGGAAAAAGGGAGTTTATTGTGACAACCCCAGAAGGGCTGAGCAGGCAGCGCGTACGCAACGCACGGTCTTGAGTGGCTGCCGAGGGGGGAAATGGGATTGGCAGGTGCCCTCGTCTACGCTGCTAACAAGCTACGCCGGAACAGCCGTGAAGGACCTCCTTTATGACGTTTCCCCTGCTCCCGTCTTGAATGGACCGCCGGCGTCTCTCTTACCCAGTGTGGCTCACCCCTCTCCACCACTTTTACTACCACCTTTTCCCCGGAGACGCTACGCGGCGATGCGTGCTCATTCACTTACGGGGCAAATCTTCCGGGTGTTTTTATATCCCTAACCTCCCTCCCCTTATCCACCTTAAGCCCAACCAACCCCCTGCCGCAAAGCCACTTCTCGGCCGCGCACGCAGGATGGCGCGGTAACTGGCGCACTTATTAGTGACTGGCGGGTGGGGAAGGAAGGGGGGGGGGGTCGCTTTAATGATGCGGTACAGTCCTGCGGGAGAAATCACAGCTCCTCGTACAGCTAGGTAAAACTTGACCACGTCTCTGGTTTGTGACGTGCGACTGCGACAGTGGACGGAAAATAAAAAGGACAGCTGTCTGGGATCTGAAGATTTTCCCAGCCATTGTCGTCTATGCAGTTCCAAATACTAAACCTCTGAATGTAAAATAAATATTTATTATTGAAAAAAAAAAAAAGAAGCAATATAATAGCGGAACGGGCAGGCAGAACCGATCGAGGGACCAATATATAGTCTAGGGTTCGGTACGGTAGGGCGTAAGCATATAAGCAGCACAAGGCACTGTGTACGAAGTGTACAAAACAAGTGGGCGATGTATACTCAGCATTACAGTGAGTTGTTGCACAGTGCACATCAGGTTGAACGACGTAGAGTTGCTGTCTGATTAATTATACGGCCAACAGACAGCCCCATAAGACAACATCGGAACGGATTCGCTCCAGAGTCGGTTTTCCTGATGTTTCGGTAGAAATTGCATGCAGTCTTCATCTTCAGGGGTATGTAGCAGCAGTAACTGATCACCTACAGTAATCGCCTTTCCAAAATCGTCGAAAGAAACCAGTTTGCAGGTGGCGAAGTTCTCGTTTTCGGGAAGGCATAATGCTTGACGGCCGTACGGAGCTACGCGTATTCCAAGATGATTCGGTTACTAGTGACGGCTATTGTATCGAGGTTCTCATTCGTCACGTTCGTCTTTTCCGGGGTTCTGCGGGGCCCTGAGTTTTTCTTCTGGACAAAAATGCCCAATCTCATCGTACAGCCGCTGTCACATGGATTGGCCCACACGGTCCCCGGACCTAAATCCAAACTAAAACATGGGAGGCGTTGTCGGGAGAACTTCGCCAGCCGCCATCAACGACTCCACAATTGTCATCTGCGCTACAACAGGAATAGGGCCATGTTGCATCAAGAGTTCGTCGACAACCTCATATTGAGCATGAACACACTATTCGCATCGTGTATCGCAGCCAGGCTGATCATATCTACCCTACTGAGAACTGAATTTGTCTTGTTTTCCACCTGTCTCATGGACGTTTCTGCCCTGGTCATTTCGGGTAGTATTGGGTTTATTTTGGTTATTTTGGGTTAATTTGGTTCAATAGCAGCAAGTCTTGAGTGAAGCAGGTTTACCAATTGCTATATTTTTGGTTCTTTGCGTGTGTGTGTTATTCTGTATGTATGTGTGTGTGTTGGAATATATCTATGTATGTTTTGTTGTATTGCAATAGCTTGTTAGATATGTTCTTTGAGGAAAAAGGACTGATTTTTGAGGAATACGGAACAGTTTTTGAAGAATAAGGAATGATTTTGAGGAATAAGAAACAATATTTTAGGAATAAGGATCGATTTTCGAGGAATAAGCAATCATTTTTGAGGAATGAGGAACAATTTTTGAGCAATAATGAATTATTTTTGAGAAATAAGGAATGATATTTGAGGAATAATAAATAATTTTTTAAGAACTAAGAAACAATTTTTGAGGAATAAGGAATGGTTTTTGGAAGTGATGATAGAGGATTGATATGTAGAGTAGTAATATCATACGTGCTTGTGTTGAATGTGTCAATTCTAAAGTGTATGGATTTTTGAAAAAGATTTGTTTAACAGTATGCTATATATATATATATATATATATATATATATATATATATATATATTATATATATATATATATATATATATATATATGTGTGTGTGTGTGTGTGTGTGTGTGTGTGTGTGTTTGTGTGTGTGTGTTATGCAGTTTGTGATTGTGTCACCTTCCTAGATAAACCACTCACTTGCATCTTTTCCGCGAGACCGTTGTTGTCCTACCAGAGATGAAGTTTGACTGATGTAGTTCTGTGTGGGTCAGTATATGTGGTTCTTTGTTGTCAATGAGCTGTGATAGATTGGTGGTAGAGAAATGATGAATGCTGTATGGAAGTTGAATATAGAGTGGGATAGTTAATGGAAATACCTATTGTTTAGTTGTTTGTTGTGTACTGTGTTGCAAGCTGTCATGTATATAAGTTATGCATAATATCACAAGTATGTTAGTCGGATGTTAGTTTTGGCTATAGTAATATGGATACTTAGAGTGAAAATAATCACGTCATTTATTCAATATGTAAATACTAGTATTAAAAAGTGAGTTTGACTTGCAATAAAGCAATGAGTATGTTCTCAAACCTATAGTTGTATTTATTTCTTGATGTTTGTAGGTTTGGTACATATGAAATTATGAGTTAGTATGCTTATAAAAGGGCTTTAGGTGTGTTTGACCTTCCAGTCTTGTTTGTTGTTGGGTTTGGTGTGCATGTAATGAATTTTATGATTGTAGCATTGGTATATGGGAAATTATGAGTTACTATGTATATAAAAGGGTTTTAGGTGTTTTTGACCTTGTAGTCTTGCTTTTGTTGGGGGGGGGGGTAATGTGTATGTTATGAATTAGATGTTTCTAGCTTTGATTGATGGTAAATTATGAGTTAGTATACTTATAAAAGGGCTTTAGGTGTGTTTGACCTTGTAGTCTTGTTTGTTGTTGGGGTTGATCTGCGTGTTACGAATTTGATGATCGTAGCTCTGGGAGATGGGATTTTATGAGTTAGTTTGCTTATGAAAGGGATTATGGCATAATTGATCGTGTCAGAAAGGTCTTAGAGCTTGAATGACCTTAGCATCTTGATGGATGTTAGGTATGATCCTTATGTTAGGAATTTGATCACTGTATCTTCAATGGTGCGGAAATTATGACTACATTTTACAAAAGGGCTTTAAAGCATAATTGACCTTGTCAGAAAGGTCTTAGAGCTTAAATGACGTTAGCACTGTGATGGATATCAGGTACGATGCCTGTGTTATGAATTTGATTACTATATCTTCAACGGTTCGGAAATTATGACTACATTTTACAAAAGGGCTTATCTCAAATTAAACTTTTGCCAGAAAGGGTTTAAGGCCTAAATGACCTTGCCATTATGTTGTATGTCGGGTACGTTGCTACGTTATGAATTTGATGATCATAGCATCAATGGTTAGGAAATTATGACTATATTTACAAAAGGGCTTAAACTCATAATTGATGTTCTGCCACAACCATTGACCAATCACAGCACAGCTGTGTGGTTTGGGTGACATCAGGGTAGATAGCCAGCAGAGGGAGCAAATGTAGCGACTGCTGTGCTAATTGCGGTAACAATTGTGGAGCTAGGTTAATCTTATTGGACTATATCACATCTAGGACCCGTGTGCTCCTACTACTCAGAATCAGTGGCATGTTGGATTTACCTTCAAAACACATGCGCGGATGCGTAAATAAATTGTCTTTTAAAACAAATAACTGCTCATGAAATACACTAGGCACGTTTAAAAAGCAAGTAAGTGTTGTGTTTTGTTTATATATATCGCAACAATTTTTTTTAAAGTCGTTATTGCATAATTTATTACTTTTTTATTTATTAACGTATTCACAGTATTCTAGATGATTGTATAAATATTACATCCGTTTTAAGCATTAAATTAAATTGATAATATGTTTGACTGTTAATGTAAAAATACGTTGTCGCGAGTTCAAAACAAGTGACTGTTGACAACGTCCGAACTGGAACTTACAAAATGACAAATTACAAAATAACGAATTTGTCTTTTCGGACACGGCCTAATTTTGCAACCTCCTTCCCTTCCGGCATAAAATGGAGACGTTGAGTACAACATAGATATAATAAAATCGTATAAAAGTTATTTACGAGATAATCCCTCAATTAAAGAAGGGATGAACCCCATAATATAATTTTTAAGATTTTTAAGATTACATAAAATTGAAAAACCCCGTAGGTAAAATTATGTATCATTGGTTGCATGACCCCAGTGTTAATAAGCAACATAGTTTTTCCCCCTTAAAAAAGAAAACACGATTTCTGTGTCCGTTGCAAATGTATTCACGCGATGAATGAAACTCTTCGCCCCTAAAACCATTCGTTGGACAATAAACTTTCATTGTATTTTTATTTCCCCGAGACCCAGCAGTTAGGATGGCGTGATCGCCGACAATGCCGTTTCTGTTAATTGGGCCCGGTATTTTAACAGCGGTGGCGCGTGGTTGGTTAGGGTGAGGCACGCGGTGTGTCGGCCGTCGCGAACACGATTACACCTCGGGTCTCCTGCAACCCCTTCCAAACCCCCGCGAGTCCTAGGGCGTACCGGCCACTCCATTATGTTCATCTTTATTCATTGCCCCCGCCTGATGGGGAGGCTGCGCTCTCTAGCCCTCGAGAGCAAACGACGAGCGTCCGAAAACTCCTGTCCTCGCCTCGCTATTAGGGCGTTCATCCATCCCTGCAATCCTCACCCTCCCGACAAGGGTCACCCCCCCCCCCCGCCCCTCTCTGCAAATACCTTCGCGGAACTTCGGCGCATAAATTCCTGCGAGGTGTCCATCCAGTGGAAGGCTTGTTCGATGGACTTCCGCTGCAACACGGGCGTAAGCGACACCGTGTATTTTTTTTTTTTTTGACGCGAGTACGTCTTTAAAATCAGACCGAAGCAGCGATGTAGCGTTTCTAGGGTGGTTCATTCCGACTCTATAACTCCATGATCTCTAAGAAATAATTCGGAAGTTTACCATACAGGCGTATGCGCTTAAGGGCGGTTCACAATAAACCTTAGAAAAATGTCACTGCCCCTGCCTGCACAAATTTTAACGGGCGCACTGAGTGGCATGCGCCAGGTTAAGTTGGTAACGATGGATAGACAGTAGTTCCATTTGTTAACGTTGAATCAAAGTGTTAGGTTAACCATTTGTGATCTTTTAAATTATATATTTCGCTTTATGTATTTTTTTAACTCCTCTGTGTAAGAATTAGCAGATACATAAAATGTTTACTTGTCTAATAATTTCACAATTTTACTTAAATGACGCATGAATAAAATGGTGAGGCCCTTGGCAATGTTAATTTCACATAAGGTGGAAGCATACACAACGTTCATACAAGTAGATCATAAGCAGGGCTTTCAAAAGCGCTCATTTTACCGTGAACATTCTATAGTTAGAAAGCAGGAATGGTAATGTTTTCCACTATACAGTCATTGCAGCGTTCGTACATTTGTTCAGGAAACAGTCAAATGCACAGGGAAGTTCCCAAATTTGTTTAGTAGCAACGCTAAACATTCCTATATGTGCATATTGATGTGTGGTATTATTACCATACAACGTATAGTATAAAAACTTCCAATCGTAGTTTAGGAAGTTGAGCAGAAATTTTTTTTACATCGGGGCACGTAGTATTCACGAAAATATTTCAAGATTACTTGCTTTAGTTCATATGCACTTTCGTTGTTTGACGATTTTGAACGTCACGTGTCTCAAGGGACTGTCAGCGAATCACGGACGTCCAGTACGGGAGTATTTTATTCTAATTGGTCCATTCAAACAAGAGCATGCCTTCTAACGTAGGCGCGCGGCCAATAACCAAAGAAAGGTGTGGCTGTGGACGCAGAATATTGGAGTATGGCATGAGCACAAATCTTTTTGCGGAAAAATGCGTGGCCCTATAAGCTGTTCAAGGTAAAATGAGCACTTTTGAAATCCCTGTTTAAGACCTACTTGTATGCACGTTGTGTATTCTTCCACCTTATGCAAGGTTAATATTGTCATGGGTCTCGTCACTTTATTTATGCGTCGGTCAAGTGAAACTGTGAAGTTATTGGAAAACGGAATATTTTACAAATCTGCTCATTTTTAGCGGAAGTAATAATATAAGTTGTCACGAATGGTCACCCAAGAGTTTTTATTCGACTTTAAAATGTGGACCTACTTTCCATCCACCGTTACCAACTGTACTGGGAGCACGCCACTCGGTGCACCAGTGAAAATATATGCAAATAAGAGCATTGACATTTTTTCTAAGGTTGATTTTAAAAAAATGCTCACGTTATCGAGGATAGCTTTGACTAATAATAACACGATTGTAATAAATGTGGGCTCGTTCGATCGGGCGCACGACTACGAGGCGAGCGGTACTCAGTCTTGGCGCCGCGCATGCTGAGTGAGGTGGTGGGTGGGGGCCCGCGACGACTGGCGGCAGTGTTGCCAGCGCACTGATTTTTGTCGCCAAAAGAAAAATCTCAACGAGCTCTGCCGATTTAAACCACAAAAGACAAGTATCCACTTTGTCACTTTCATTTTAAAGGACGTTCACGATAAAGTGTGCACTTTTGAAATCAGCTTTAGAAAAATGTCACTACTTCGACTTGCATGCATTTTAAAGGGCGCACTGAGTGACATGTGCCCAGGAAAGTTGGTAAAAAAAAAATGGATGGAAAGTAGTTCCACAATTTAACGTCGAATAAAAAGTGTCAGGTAACCAACCATTTGTGATGACTTAAATTATTTCTTTCGCTTACTGTTTTTTTAATGCACCTAAGTGTAAAAATGAGCAGATTTACAGTATACTTAATTTTTCAATAAGTTCACAGTTTCACTTGACTGACGCATGGATGAAGTGAAGTGGCGAGGTCTATGTCAATGTTAATTTTACTTGAGACGGAATAATACACAATCTAAATATAAGTAGGGCTTTCATAAGTGATCGTTTTTACCGTGAACAGCCTATATTCCCGCATTTTTTTTTAAAGAAAATACCACCTGCTAACGCAGGCGTAGTCACGTAAACAGCACAGCCGTGTTCCCAATACAATCACGATGATGATAATTATTATTTGCGTTTTGATTGGTGTGTTTGGTCACACGGTAGACAGCCAGACACGCAATTGGGTGTTTGTGGTTTTTGTGCCTGTCGCTGCAGTGGTGTTTTGTTCCCCCCCCCCCCCCCTAAGTTCAGGCACATGCCGGTGACAATTCTTTACAGGCGATAAAATTAAAGCAATTTTTCTCTATTTAATATACACTGTATGATGTGTGATATATCTAAGATTCAGATGAAAATGCCAAAAAAAAAAAAAAGTTACCAAATTTAACAAATATAATGGAATGGCGATTTTAAATTTTAATGTTTTGTCATAACATGTTTACAATTATAGGCCAACATATTTAGTTTGTTTGATTAAAGTTCAAAATAATAGTTTAATTCACTCGAATATTACCAAAAAAAAATTCGTAGGAACTATTTGTGTGGCTAGCCCAGATTTAATAGTTTTACGATAAAGTTGAGAATTAGAGCAGCGAGAAGTTAAACTCTAGTCGTAGGCAAAATGTTGAATTCCATAAAATAAAAAAAACTACTTAATGGCGTTCCATTGACGCCAAAATCACTTTAACACTTTAAGTAAAGTTAATTAGTTTTTGGGAAAAAGTAGCACAGTATTTAAGTATGGCACAAGTATACAAAATAAAAGTAATTTTTTTTTTCAGTTTACGTCGTATTTTTCAAGAAATTTCCGTCGATACGTCGCAAAATTGTGAAATATGGACTACTCAAAACATAAAAAAATGACACTTGCACACATTAAATATGAGTCAATCTTCACATAATTCAAAATCCTAAAGGACTACTACAGAAAAAAGATATGGATAATATTACTGTTGCATTACCAATACTCATGAGTAACTGTACGCTATGGACAACCTCACTAAACAAAGGCAGTTGGCAGTGACTATGCTGGAATGTCATTACAAATACCAAGTACGCTTAAGTATTCCTTCGATGTAATGAAATACAGCCAGGTGGCGATGTTCCTGTGGTTACTATAACGTTAAACATGCTACCCTAACACTTTTAATCACTGCTATGATTTGTTTTCTTCATTGCCCCATCAGGCTCTAACTGGCTGACAATAATTGTCACGATCGATTTTCTTAGATCTTGATTTACTCAGCAGTCACATCTGGCATTATTTATGTTTCCTTGCATCCACTGCCTTAGTTAATTGTCTTCCATCGGCCCTTTGCGTGAGTGTCACAGAAGCATTACTGTATAAATGGATGACATAAAACACGTGATTTCACGTTGTTGGAGGATTCGGAAATATATGGGTCAAGGGGGGGGGTGAAACTTGTAGAACTGGTTGCCATTCCGTGTTGCCCAAGACTCCCCGCAGATCTGTTGACTGTGTTCCTGTCGGCTCGAGACTGATGACCAACCACCGTTGTGTCCACTCTGCTAGTGAAGCTGTGACTTCCGTCTACATCCCTAGACTACCAAAGTTGAGGTATAGGCATAAGCCGGAAGAATTCGCGAGTTCAATGACCTGTAGGCTAGACTACGCAATGGCGCAGGTATAAATCCTCATTGGTTGTCTGCTATCACAGTGGAAGGCGATGGTTGGGCATGCGTTTTGTGGCGTATAGTCCAGGCAAAATAGGAAAAATATACGAACTAAAACGTGTAGTTCCAAAAAATTTCAGGAATGTGTAGGGGTAGGTCCCCAGAACGACATAAAATAAAGTCCCATCGATTCTCGGTTTCGCGGTTACCGCTTATAACTCGAAAACGGTGCGTCGTACAGAAAATTTATACGAGAGCAAAATGAAAGAGAAGCAAATTCCCTACACAATAGTTCATATACGTTTGCTTCTATCTCTTATAGTTTCCGAGATATCCGACGGCAAAAATGGATAATTTTCGAAAGAAGTTGTTTCGCCTCACGTTTTTCGTCAAATTTGCCCTTCTATAGTCCATTCCCCATTGGAAGCAACTTTCTCGGAGCCCTGCTAAATATCTACTTGCAGGCCCGTTTCGTTTCCTTCCGCCAAATGTAAAACAAACATTGCCATGTGACTTAGCATCTGTCAAAATCAATGTTTTCATGCCATTGTGTGTGTACATGTGTTCGTATACTTTCGCTACACCTAAGAATAAACATTGAAATGTGACTTCTACTTTTATACCTGTCAAATGTGTTGTTTACTGTTTACAGCTCTTCAAAGAATTCTGTCTTAGGTCTATTTCAAAAATCATTTCGTATGAATATTCACAGTTTAGGCCTATAACATTATTTAGGTCAGCTTTATGGCGTTTTAAAAATGCTTGAATTAACGATAGTGCTTACGGTTACGTTACATTAATATATTTGTTTTCCACGACATAGCACATTACACGTAATGCACGTTAATATTTTGCCGCGACTGTGTTAAACATTGTTACAACTGCGGGGTAATGAACTGTAGTATTTAACTTTTTGTTATTGATATGTTTTGGGTTATTTCTTTTAAAGGACGGCCTCAGTTCGAATAACGAAGGAATAGACAGTCCAACGAAAAAGCGACATTAAAATCAAGCACGCAACTCGTGTCGCCCATTTTTTGTCATAGAAACTTAGAATATATTGGTGAACTTAAATAAGCCTACCGTAACTTTTTTCCCACTCATATTTATATGTATTGCTACTTTCTGTGTATTAGGATTGGTTATTTTCTGGGGATTGGTGTAAATCACGTTACACGATTGTGTTTCAAACACCCAGGGCAAAGGTACAACGTTGTAATAAATAAACATTCGTGGATGTAAATAAATGACTTCGTCATAAAAACAGTTCACATTTGCAACGTATAAATAGTTCACATCAAATATTTGAAATTAAGCACACACAGATCCAGCGTAACTATCACCAAACAGCCACGCCACGCTATTTCACACGCAGCGGTTAACGAAACACACCTTAACAGTAAATTTATTACTGCCGCGGAAACACAGATTTGTCACAACATCGTAACTTGCTTATGTAGGTTTAAAAAACACGTCTATAAACGTGATGTGGTAATTTGAAGTATTTTTTCGGAGTAAGTATAATTTACGCTTCGTTTGGTAAAACAGCAACACGCCATGTCATGGCTCGCCATGTCTGCCAACTTCACTTTGTTTCTGCCCTACCATCGCATCTAAATATATTAAAACAAGTATTCAAACATTAAGATATCTTTTCAGTTGTAAATTACAATTTCAAAAATCATTATTATTTTGCTGTAATAAGTATTCAATATGCTACGATTGAAAAGAGGTATAATTTTCGCGTACTAGTGAAGTGAAACTTCCCGAGTGTGAAAGAGACAAAGACAGAGAGAGAGAGAGAGAGAGAGAGAGAGAGGAGCGCGCGCGCGTCAAGCCTCGCTCAGCAGACAGTTGCTTCAAAGTTGCTCTCGCTCTATAAAACAACACCATAATTACGGCCTACTCACGATATTTTCCGCTGTTATTTTAAACTTTAAAAATGAGATATGTTGCCATCGGGGCTACCTAAATATTTAAATAGGCACCGTTTAATTTACAAATAGTATATTAAAAAACTATAATATTTTAACTGTGAACTATTTCTTACCGGCCGTTGCCAACACGTCGCTGCTCTCGCTGTTGTTAATTCATATTTAAAAATAAATAAATATTACAAGTTATAGAATATATTAAAATAAAGTTTCATTTATTCAATAATACAGTACTCTAAAGTTAACAATAGTGTAATATATTTGTGAAATACAGGTTATTGAAAAAATAGGTCGACATGTTTTGCCTAGAGTGTTTTTTCAAAGGTTGATTTTCATAAGTCGCTTCCAATCGAGAATGGACTATAGCTCCTTCGCTGTTTCATTTTACAGAAAAATCGTTGGAGAGAAAGTTGTAGAGCATTAAATTTTCTTCAAATATTATATATATATATATATATATATATATATATATATATATATATATATATATATATATATATATATATATAGAGGCACACACACATTTATCTTTACTTACCTTCAACTGGTCTAAAGTTGCACTGTATTGGATGGTGGCTTCCTCCTTCATAGAGTTAATTGGAATGTCGGTACCAAGTTCTTTTCCATCTGCGAGCAGTACGCATCATACTTTATCAATCATTGCGGTGCCAGCTCTGCTGTAGTTTTTGATGGGTATGAAGACGTTAAGTTCACTAAACGCGCCGAACAGAAGCGGAGAGGAACATCTACAGCATCAGTTGGACGTTAACTTTGATGAAAATATGCTGGCCACTGTTCAGCAGGAGAACTTTCTGGCCAATGAAAAGAACAAGACCAAGCTGATTGAGTTGTTAGTCGAGACGTTGACTGCAAGAAGGATAGAGGCGAGTGCCGGTACAAGAGATACTTATGGTAGTATCGTAAGATGTGGCTTAAACAATGTTACTTCTCATTCGTCTGTGGTTGTTATTGGAGGAGATGTTGACATGCTCGTCCTACTAACAGCTCTCGCACCACCAGGCAGAAATGTATGTTTCATGAGGCCTGGAAGAGGAAACATTGAGGACAAGGTATACTCCACCAGACAATTGGAGGAGCTACCCTTTAGTGGATCTATCCTGTTCATCCACAGTTTCATAAGATGTTACACAGCATGTGCGATATTCAACAAAATCGAATTGTCCATCCTGAAGTGTTTCCTGAAAAAATGCCAAATGAGACTAAAGCCATAGCTGACATCTTCTACGGCCCCACATCAACACCTGATGCAGTAGCCCATGCTGGAGAGGAGATGTTTCTCACCATGTATGAGGCCCCACCGAGTGAACGTGATTTGAACAAACACCGAGACAACTCTTTCATGAAATCCTCCACCAAGGTGAAAGCCAACCTTGCTTCACTGCCACCTACCAAAGGTGCAGCCAAGTAACACTCTTTCAGAGTGTATTTACAGACACAACAATGGCTTGACAACGACTCTCTCAATCCACAACGTTAGGGTTGGGTACGAGACGACGGTAGAGTCCACACCCCCGTCAACACAACGGATCCAATAGCTCCTGACAGCGTCCTGATTTCAATTATTTTGCCGTCGTGCTACTGGTTGTGGTGGCAGATGTGGATGCTGGAAGGCAGGTATCCACTGCTCATCTATCTGTGGATGCATGGAGCCTGTATGAACAGCGCACAGATACGAAAGGAAGGCGTGGAAGAAGATGAAGATTTTATGGATTTTGTAGATATGACTGAGCTTTGAAGATATTTTGAAAATAAATTACTTACTTAATATTTTCTACCTTTTTTTTTTTGTAAATAAAACTATTTTGTACTAATTTGCGTTTCGTTACTTTATTCCTACCTGGTATATTAGCGATATTATGAAGAAAGTGAATTTTTCCTATATTGACGAGACGTATGTTTGGATGATTATGTAAGTAGCTACATGCACGTACAGTGGACATCGCTTATTCGCGACACATCAGGCAGTACCTTCATTTCCATATTACCCACTTTATATACCCGCTGAACCGAACAAAAAAGATGGTATATACATATGTTCGGAACTAACTAATATGTCCTCGTTAGCCAATTTGTCTCTTTAAACCGGTATCCCCAATTACCAGTTTCCACGGATATATATATCCATTTATCTTCAGCTAAGTAAATGTATAGGTATATAATAACTATGTATGTAGTATGTATGTATATATATAATACTTTTTGAAGCAAATTTAATGCTCTCCAACTTTCTCTCCGACGAGATGATATTTCTGTAAAACGAAAGATTGAAGAGTTAGGTCAAGTTTGACGAAAAGCGTGAGGCGAAACAACTTTTTTTCAAAAATTATCCATTTTGCCAGCGGATATCTCGGAAACTATAACAGATAGGAACAAATTTATCTATACCATTTTGTAGGGAATTTATTCCTCTTTCATTTTGCTTCCATACAAATTTTCTGTCCGGCACGCCGTTTTCAAGTTGCAAGCGAAAACCGGGTGGGAGGGGAAGGGACCTTAACCACCCCCCCCCCCCCCCCCGTGGACAAGAAAATATGGGACTTTATTTTACGTTGTTAAGAGGACCTACCCCTACACATTCCTGAAATTTTTGGAACTACATGTTTTAGTTCGTCCATTTCAATTTTTAGGTCTAGTTTGCCTGGACTAGTATTTGTTATTGGCTCCACGTTCTTCAGGATGTGTTAAATAACACGTGGACCATTGCAATAGTATATGTAATAAAACAGTTTTTGGATTCTAACTTAACCCAAAGTGAATCCGCGAATTCATCAGGTTTCTAGCTATAGGCCATTCACGGTTACTTTACCCTTTTATGAAATCATGCTAAAGTTCTTTCTTCAGAATATTCCTCCGCCTCATGTTAACAAAGATTAACCAAGTATATAGGTTGTTCGCGGTAAAGTAAGCACTTTTGATGCCCTAGTTACATTTTTCATTCGGCTGTTTTTTATCCTTTGACATTTTTTTAAAAATAATCATTGCCATGTAAGTAATAAACATAGTATTTATATTCCACCAACTCAGAAGTTAACGCGTAAGGCTAAAATAAAATATATTTGTTGGCTATTACTACAAATGAGAGGGCTTTCAGAAGTGCTCACTTTACCGTGAATAGCCTGTAACTAATTACACTAAAGGGACAGCGCAGCACCACATTCCTGTTATTGAATATATATTATTTGTAATTTCATATGTGAAAGGAGTTAGTTAGTACGTAGCTGAATAATGAGTTATGATCAGGCAGAGCACAACAGTAAATTATGGGATTTATTGTACATAATTATCATACAGTATCTAATTGCGTGATTACTAAACGGGGGAGCTTATGTGTACTTCTCGTTGCGATGTTCCGACGACAAAAGACGCCGCGCGCGCCTAGCGTTGCTTTTGGCTATATTGGGCGCGTCGTTAAACATATTCGGCCACGATCACTGGCCGGTTGAAGAGGATTCTGCACCGTCGTCCCGAGTCGATTACTGTGCAATCATGCTCGTGCCCTGGTTCAGTGTTTGAAGGCATGATCAGTCAGGCCGTCCACTTAAGACCTCATCGCTTCATAACAGTGCGAACTCAGTGTAATACCATTTTACATAATAACTATTTCTTACTAGGCATGACCAAAACACCTATTTTCTCCCTGTCTTTATTCCTTGTAGTTGTACATTTAATACTACAATTTATACATAAAATATAACGAAAAACTTTATGTTAACACACGTATAAAACACTTGTGATAGGAAACAACCAAACACGTAATGCATGGGGTGATTTTTCATAAGTTTGATTCAAAAATTGCCAAGAAACCGCAAATAAATTATGGATTGACCTTCGTGTTCTGCGAGTATCTACAATGTTGGCTCACTATTTGTTTGCAGAACTGTTAAAATATGTTCAAATAGTGGCGTGAGTTTGTGTATAACATTTTTCACTAACCTTTATTTTATCATAAAAATAATTAGCGTAACTAAAAAGAATAAAAACGTATGGGTCTCCTCCACTCCGGAAGACATTAGTCCGGGGGTGCCCGCGCGCAGCAAAACTTTCATTTTTATTCCCAGTAGACATGTTAGGAGGCTATGTTTTATAGCAGCTAGCGGCTGTCGGCAACAGAAAGACACGTCGGATGCTATAACAAAAGGAGATTGTAAAGAGTTCTACTACACGCAGTTTTGTGTAAAAATACTCATACTCAAAACACATTGTTTCGAAGGTTTCGGGAAGATAAAATGATACAAATTTAGGGCGTGAGAAATATTTCAACAAGAATGCATCACTATGGTAAAATATGTTACGGAATCGGCAAAAAACTCTTCTTTAGCGTTGCCCTTTTTAATTTCCCTTCTGTTACGTCTAAAAACCATACATAGGCTACCCTCACTATCGTCTTCATTTGCATCCTAAGAGCGCGTAAGGTATCTTATAAATTGGTAAAAACCTTGAAGACTACCAATTATTTTTACGGTGTTGGTGAAACCTTCTGTTGGTGCGAGACAGCCCTCGCCTAGTGCAGGCTTTGGCCACTGTGTTCGTGTGTATCTGTAGTTGATTGACCCCTCCTCCTCCCCCCCTCGTCTAAGCCCTCTCATCCGGCAAACACTCCCTGTCGCCAATACGTCACTTGCATCCATTCAGTGGATGGGGTTAAGCCACTGGAACCACCCCCTTCCCCTCCGTGAAAGGTGATGGGGTTGGGAGAGATGGTCGACGGGTGGGCATCCCTGCAAACTCCGCTAAGCTCGTGGCGCCGCGGGGGATCTGTACAGGTCCTCTCGTTTTGTTATTGGCAGCTGCAGATGAGATGGTTACAAAAGGCTGGAGGTAATAAACGCGGTCGCTGTTGTGTCGTTTTCGGCCGGACCGCTTCCCAACAAATTCTCTCTTTCATCTGGGATTTAAAAAAAAAATATGTATATGGCCGTTATCTTCGCCGTATCGATTCGTATGTACCTATACGTTATTATGAGCTTGTAGTTTGTTCAGGGTTAATCCAACACGTTTGGAAGCTCTCCTCTTTTTACATCCTGCCATCTCACGTAAGAATTAGTATTTGCATTGACCAGATGGCTATAATCCAGTCGTTCGTTAGTTGACAATATTTAATTTCTTTAATTGTAAAATATTAAACCTACGCAGAGCAAAATAATATGAAACTAACAGTAATACATTTAAGGGCGCTCAAGAGATTAAAATTATTCCCTGAAGTTTTAGCCTAGCGTACGTGTTTTTTATTAGTTGTGATATGAAATAACTGGTAATGGTAGAAAAGTACCAATTTTAATTGAAATAATTTTCTAAATAAAATATTTTTATTAAAATAGTTTCTAATGATGCCGGGTACAAGAACATCCAACATGGCATCGAACCCTGGCTCTGAAGCCAACATAGTACGGCGGAATTTACCGACCAAGATGGCTGCTGATTGCACCTACCAAGATGGTGGATGGATCGTGGATCCAACTCCTGAAATATTGTGCCGAAACAATGATAAATACATTACTGCAGCCCTACTTTGGAAGCACAGGGACTAGTTACTGAGCAGCTGACATGCGCATTGTACGGTATATTCCATCCATGGATCGAACCCTCGACTTCCCAGATGCGGGTCGAACTGGTTACCACGTGACCACACGTGCTCATTTAGGACTGAGATCGCTTAATAAGCATTTAAAGTACGCGCGTTTTTTTTTCTAGTGGCGCTGTTATACCCGACATTGCTTTAATAAATTAGTAAGGCAAAAATTGCACCTCATTCTGTTGTAATAATCACGACGTCATCGTGTTTTGCTGGTGACGTTTTCCCTTCTTTTATGCTCGAGTTGGTGCAGGTTTTACGGGCGACAAGTTAGTTCGTGCAGCGAAAACCGCATCAGAAGGCTTCTGTGTCGTAACACGTGGCTGCCCAGCCGCGAATTTCACCCACTGGCGCCGAGCTCCGAACTGGAGCCCACATACGTGAAAGCAGTCCGCTGACTGACTCGCAGCTCGGAGAGACGTAATATCCTGTCCTGCGTCCGTCGAGCCTACTTCTAACAAATGGCGTCATTCGATCGTCCATTCTGCTTCGAAGCAGCAAAAATAAAAAGCGCGGCAGGATTATACATACTTTTATGATCAATAAATTTTTATTCTAGTTTCAGGATTATCTTACATTCATTGCAAGCCGCAGACGGTGAAGCAGATATAAACTATGAACCATTAAAAAGTATGCGGTTTACATTCACGATAGGGTTTTTTAAATCGATACGGCGATTTTTGTTCATTGTCAAGTCGTTGTAATGTCTCCGCTTCGTGACTTCGACTCTAAATTCAATCAGTGGAAAACCACTGATTAAATTAGTGACGTGAAATTATTTCACGTTTTGGATACAGTGGGGACTTAGTAGCCAAATAATTACGTGAAATACATATTTACGTGAAATACGTATTTACGATAGTTTATTATTTATATGCGAAATTTACAAAAGTAAAGAAAACGTTGCAGGTGGCCGGGATCGAACTCGCACTCTTTTAGACTCTAAGTCTGCTACCTCATCATCCGCACTACCGCGCCAAGTTCAATTAAGGAGAGGAAAATATGTGATTTATAGTTTCGCCGCGAAATAGTGAAGATTTAAATTGTATGTTCTCGCTTTTCGTTTTTGGTTTAATTGTTACCGTTAGGATTGTTAAAACGAATAGTGTATATGAGTACCTTCTTGATCACAATATGCAGTTTAAACTTTCAAACGGAGCACTGTGACGATTACATGAAAACGAAATGAAAGACGTAAAAACGGAATGAAAGGCTGTGTCATAAAATGGCGTTTTGAAAGACGAAACACATTTTAGAAAGTATTTTGTGGTAGTTTTATTAGCCTATTCGTTGTTATTTCACTTGACACACTTAGTTTAACAGCCATTCTTAAACGTTGTTTGACAGCCATTTTTGCACGCTGTATATCTGATCCATCAGTCATAAATAAACCACTGAGAAAACAGTGAAAAAAATGTCGCTGAATCAATAAGTGAAGGAAATCGGGCATTTATCTAACTGATTCATCAGTTAAGTTCATTGAAGTGGCTGTTCAATCCGTTAGATATGTTTGAGTGATTAAAACACAGTGAAATTCTCACTGATTCAGATTTATTGCGTATTGCCACAGTTTTTTCTAGTTTGCCCGTCTGTGTGTGTGTGTGTTTGGTGTTTTACCCAAGCTCAAAACTGTTTGGGAACTGGCACTTGCCGCTACCGTCGTTTTCCTCGAATAATTCAGACATCCTGGTGCCGGCGACAGATCAACGGTCAACGTGCCTATCATAACAACCCGAGATTACGGAATTTAGAAAACCCACGCCACACTTTTGTTTCCAGGGGCTAAGCGTGAGCACCGAATGGAAAATGGTGCAGAAGAAGTAAACTCATTTCAGGTTTTGCTCTCTGGAAGTATTGCTTTATGTGGAGTATCTTTATTCATTTTCAAAATCGAGACAAAGCGTTTCTGGAACATTCTACCGTCTTTAATCATGGTGGCGGGTACGCTGTATTATACTTCTTTAAGGGAGGTATAGTTCGATCAGTTCATGAAGGGAAGTCGGGGGACATAAATGCTATACTTAATTTATATTGTACTTGTTCTTGAGTTTGGGGGGGGGGGGACTCATAATGGTAGAGCAATGTGGAGTGAATGAATATAAAGAGGGTTATGTAATTAAACATCCGGACATTACATGAAATACTGTAAGGTCGAGGGAGCAACGTTAAATTAACCACATCAACTACCTTATTGAGAGCCACGTTTTTATATGGCGCATGTCCCACTTTGAGAAGTAACTGGAGACTGATGAAGTATGACGAATTAGGGCGGTCGGCACGGCAGGCTTCTTGGGACGCCGATCTCGGCCGGCGTCACATGGAGCAAGACGCCTTCCGCCACTCTGCATTGCCCTCACATCGGCGTCGCATAACGCAACATGGCCTTAGTCCCTGGCTGGCAGAGGGTATCCCTGCTTGCCGGGGTTCGGGCAATGCGAGCCCCGCTTACAGCAACTGGTTGTCCTGATCACAGCTCGTGTGTGACGGAGTGTTTAGACATGCGGTCGAATCGAGGCATGTTTACATCGAAACAACTGAAGTTATTTTTACTCATCTTTTGTTCGAGGCGACGTCGTGGACGTGCAGGATCTGCTTCCAGTGTCGAAGAAGTGGCTACTGATTCTCAGTACGCTTATACAGTCTGCCTACAAGCACGTGCTTGCTTGTATTATTTAAGCCAAAGCACGTGGCAGTGTTTATATTTACACGCGGCGATACTATAGAATTCGGCTTTAATTATAAATTGCAGTCTTATTCACGGTTACTCCAAACTTTTCTGAACCCTTTCTAAGGTTCTACTTCCAGGATATTCCTCCGCCCCATGCAAACAAAGCTCAACAAAGTCTATAAAATTACACCATAAAAACTATTTCTTCCTAGACATTACCAACACATCTATATTCTCTCTGTTGTTATTCATATTAATTATTAATGAAATTTTACGTTTCGTGTATAAAATATAAGTAGAAGTGCAATTTAATAAAACATGAGGTAATTTTGTGTTAACAGAAGTATACAACGTTTGTGATACATGGTATATTTGGTATTTGAATCGGCGCCAATTGTTTATTGGCTTCTGCGAAAGCGAAGACCCAGCTTACTTTCGACTAGGTTTGGACGTGATTGGTTTATCTTGTTTCCTACTGGTTCAGAGACGCCCACTTTGTGCCAAACAATCTGTGGTCCAATGGAGGAAGCAGTACAAGTGCACATATGTTTGAAGTCTGTGTTTTCTTCAAATGATAAACGCGAATTTTCAACGTATTTTTGTAATCAGACTTAACATTCGCTGTTTCTACCCGGCCAAGCGACTTAAGCACGTCGGAAATACAGTCCTGCCATCAGGAGCACAAGATCGATACTGGCAGCAAACTGCGTGCCCAAAATTGCTTATGGCGCCATTTGATATCGAGGTTGTGGGTTCGAGCCCCGAATAAGCAATGCTTTGCGTATATGTCTATTTTATATTTTTAACTTAAGTTGGTTAAAGTTATTCTACGATTATCTCAAAAATTGTGACTGGCTGCAGTATGTGAGCTGTTTTTTTTACGTGAGTTTTATTATCGTCACTCCTTTGATTACATTGGAAAATAAAACATTTCTGCTTTGTATAAGACGTTAGCAATTTTCTCGTGGTTGTAATGGAACTTATTTTGTTGTGGCTATGATAGTTATGTTATTTGCTGAAAAAACGTCGTGGTTACCAAAAAATAATTTTATTTCCTCTACAAAAAAAAAAGTTATTGCATATTCTCATACAGTTTCTCAAAAAAAACATTTCCCGGTGGAGAAAGTGCTGTAGTGACGTTCTGGACTGCCATTGGCCGCTATTTGAGTCGTCTGCTGTTTGTGTTGTGCAGGTTAAAGAAAGTTTATTTAAGGAATAGGGAAGGAAGCGCCAATATTATACAGTTTTGGTCAGTAAATCTTTCTACTTCAGGGAACTGTCTATTAATTTCCTTGGTTCAAAGGTATCTGTGTGGTACTGATAACATAGAAGACAGCTGCGTTAATACAAAAGCAGACTTTTGAATGATTTATGTGACATGCGATTCCAGTACGTGGCAGTTTTTATGATCGCTGTCCTAGTGATTACGTATTAGTTGTGCTTGGAACTAGGAGGTATTTCGGTACATATTTTATACTGTGTTTTCGGCATCACACATAAACTTGAAAACATCACTTCTTTCAGATTCGTTACCTTGTTCTAGACTGTATTAAGCAGTCACGTAGCAATAAATCTGTCAAGGGAGGTGTTACGCTGACTAAATCGAGGTTTGAAGGCTGTTCGCGAAAAAGTGAGCACTTTTGAAATCTCTCCTTAGAAAAAAGGCACTGTCCCTGTCCGCATATGTTTTAACGGTCTCGCTGAGTAACATGCGCTCAGTAAGGTTGGTAACGATGGCGGGAAAGTAGGCCTAGTTCAACGTCGAATTAAAAGTGTTAGGTAACAGTTTGTGATAACTAAAATTATTTATTTTGCTTCCTCTTTTTTTTATGTATCTAAGTGTAAAAATAAGCCGATTTGTAAAATATTTTCTTTTCTAATAATGTTACAGTTTCACTTGACCGACGCATGAATAAGGTAATGAGGCTCATTTCGATGTTAATTTTACATAAGGCGGAAGAATATACAACGTGCATACAAGTAGATCTTAAGCTGGGCTTTCAAAAGTGCTCAATTAACCGTGAACAACGTATATGGAAGATATACCGCTATTAACAGTACTTACTGTCGTCTTAATGAAAACAAATACTAAGATAATTTTACTTCATTGTATCATAGTTTACAGCAATTATAGTCCATTCACGGTTTCTTCGAACTTTTTGATTCAAACATTTGAAAAATGTCGCTATGTATGACGAGCTTAGGTGTTCCCTAAATACGCACTGTATCCCATACTTGTCTTCATAAAAGTTACTTTTTTTTTTTTTCTGTTCAATTGAAATGTTATTCATATTTTATCTATAAATAATAATGCTTCATTTATAAATAATTAGAATAAAAACAGTGAGAAAACATGTGTGTTGGCAGCGCCTAGTAAGAAATAGTTCTTATATAAAATACTGTTACAACAGAGTGCGCACGAATCCGGTGCGTTGTCCCTCTTGTGTAATCTTCCAAACTTAATTAAGCTTAGTTTGCACGAGGCGGAGGAATATCCTGGAAGTATAACTTTAGCAGGGCTTCAGAAAAGGCCGAAGATACCGTGAATCAACTATATATATATATATATATATATATATATATATATATATATATATATATATATATCATGGTTTATTAATGCTTTTGATTTTAATTGTTGATAATCTTAGAGCCAAAGGAGGTAGGGGGTTGTACAACCTCCATATTACCACCCTCTTTGTCTACGCCCCTGGTATTAGCCTACGTAGAAGCAGCAACTGGGCATTCTGAAACTCTCAGATCACTGCAGTCCGCGTATAAGCTGTTCTCGTTAAAATTAGCACTTTTGAAAGCCCTGCTTAAGATCTCCTTGTATGCAAGTTGTGTATTTTTCCGCCTTATGCAAATTTAACATTGCCATGGGCCTCATCACTTTATCCATGCGTCGGTCAAGTGAAACTGTGAAATTATTATAAAGTAAATATTTTACCAATCTGCTCATTTTTACATTTCGATGCTTAAAAAAAAAAGAACAGAAAACAAAAGAAATAATTTAAGTTATCACAAATTGTTACCTTACACTTTTTATTCGACGTTAAGGTATGGAACTATCTTCCCAACCAGCGTTACCAACCTTGCTGGGTACATGTCACTCAGCGCGCCCATTAAAATATATGGAGGTAGGAGCAGTTGATTTCAAAAGTGCTCACTTTATCGTGAACAGTCTTTAGTCGACATTACTTCAGTCTATTGAACTTGAGGGTATACGCTAACCGGTTTTCTAGTGGCCCCGCCATTTGGTGTGCGTAATATTTCAAACGCCTTCGAAAGTTTGAGTTGCACCTCTGGGCACGACGCTGGCCTGTGTCAGTGGGCCGCAGTGACGAGATTGCGCTTCTACTAATATGGTTTAACTGAATTAATGTTTAACTGAATACTTTCGAAATGAGTCTTCTGAAATGTTGTTTCTGCGTAACTGCACTTTTTTTTTATTGTAATCATTGACTCGCAAGTTTAGAGTAGTGCTCGCATGTTTTTTTTTTTACGATTTATTAACCTTTTTGCATACCAGGTTATTGTAACGTTAGCCTGGGAAGATGTCAAATAGTATAAAAATTTAAAACGTGTGGCTAATGAAATCGATTTTATTTCGTTGTATACTCTAAGAAATTATTCGGAAATTTACCTACCGTGCGAGTGTACGCGCTTAGTGAGGAAGCAAGATTGGTCATGTTTTCTCCTGTACATTCATTGTAGCGTTCCTACATTTGCCCAGGAAACAATCAAATGCCTAGGTAAATTACCAATTATGTATCGCAGCTGTGCTAAACATTCCTATATTTGTAACCTGAAATTTGGTAGTATATCCATACAGCGTGTAGGTTGAAAACTTCCATTACAGTTTAGGAAGTTTACTAGAAAAATCTTTACAGTGTATGGTTTCACGAGTAACAGCAACCAGACTTCTTCACCATAATCAGAATGTTCTGTTTGGTTTATCGCTGCTCTGTTTGTTGCTGGAGTAATCCTAATAATTGCTCAAGTTGTTCTGTTGAAAGAACTAAATGATCTGTTCTGTAACAGGAACGGAATGTTCTGCTGTTAGAACCTGTATTCGTAGTTGCAGATAACAATCGCGCAGACAAGACCACAGCATACAGTTATGTTGCAATACTTTACGTTAGCAATATTGAGAGTATCAACAACCAATATCCCTGTGTGTGTGTGTGTGTGTGTGTGTGTGTGTGTATATATATACACACACACACACAGTCTTCATCAAACCCTGTTGAATTTTTTTTTCATAAAATGAAAATATTATTTGTATTTATAATGTACGGAATTCTCAGAAAATATTTTCTGAGAAGTGTAAAATGAGCAACGTGTATTAAATTCACAATTGCTGTTTTGTTGATTTTCGTCTGTGTGTCTTAAGTTCACTGATTCCTGCAAAGAAAGCATACAACTGATGCTGTATAAAATTGCATCTTATTTATATTTTAAGTTTAACATCTGTGACTTGTGTATTTCCTGCAAGCCTACTCACAGGCATTGTAGGGACTGGGTAAATATCATTGTTCGTGAATCACACGCACCTCCGTGTTTCACTCGGAAACATGGATATTTATTTCTTAAGGCGTGCACTAATGATCAGATGCGTAATCCGGGCATCAAAGACTGGCGTTTACAAAGTTGCCTTCAATCGATCCACTTACGAATGTCTTTGTGAACTTACTTACTTTTGTCGGCGTCTCCCTTTGTGCGCAATTGGCTAACCTAATGTGCGGCTGCATGTAAACGAGCTTAGGAAAGAAGTGCTCTAACCATGTTTGGAACGGGGTTTGGAAATCCACAGCGAAGCTTGTCGGATTGAAGGAAAACCATGGTCTTTCGAATACAAATTGGTGTACTCCCTGCTTCTAGGCAATAAATCTCGTAAATATATAATCATATCTGCAACACGATCACATTTATTTTCCGTAGAATATTACTCGGCCTAATCTGATAATTTTCAGAACAACTTCGACAAGTTCTGCCACTCCTGGTGTTGCATTAACATCATCTAAGACGTCGCGTCATCTTGATAACCTTGTGACAATAGTTGCCGTACATTCATATTCGATAATAATTACTTTACCATAGCCATCGTATTATTTTTAATTATATTCAGTTTTACAGGCTTACTCATGGTTTGTGTATGCGCTGGAATTGACTGTTCAAATTCGCGGTTCGCTGCAAACAACAAATAAATAATATTTCTTGACGTTCACGAAGTATGTGACTGGCAGATACTCTAAAAATAAATTAAATGTCTTGCAGATTGTAACTTCGTGTATAATCAGCTGCTACTGACGTCTTTAATATCTTTTTTAAGTCGCAGAGTATTCAGATCTCAAAAGAAGGTTTGTTTTTAATTTAAATCTTGTGATGTCTCCAAACCTTTGCCACTTGGGCGACGTCTGATGAGATTATAAGGAACGTTGCAAAGAGAGGAGAGGAAAGGGTGAAAGCTGCGACCTGGTAATTAGTTTAATGCGATCTTTTCTTTTTCATCTTGTTTACCACTGCGTATCGCCTTTGTCGCACCGCAGTATCTAAGAAGAAGGGGTGATTGGTTAGGGAGAGAAAGCAGCTAGAATATTACCAAGGTGAGGCTACATTTTCTTTAGACGGGTATTTTCTTCTGTGTATGTTTCAAGACAAGCTTTATATTAAAGATCTTTTACAATTCTGTAAGTGTTACTGTCACGAGAATATGTTATTTCGGCAGTGTTTATTCTGTTCACGGTGTCTTCACACTTTCCGAACAAAACGTTTGATAAATCTCCCTGTGTATTGTTATCTTTGGTTGTTTCTGAATAAATAGTACGTTATAAGCGTTTTATATTCCCGTTTTGATTAAAGTATCTTTCCTTTTTACTAAACAAAATGTTTATTCATATTTTATGTATAAATTGTATTATTATAATATTTAGTTCATAGCCAATATGGACTAAAAGCAGAGATAAAAGTATTTTTAATATGGCTTTTCAGAAATAGTTCTTATTAAAAATGTTATTAAACTGAACTTTCTCACGTTATGCGTGCTTTAAACGTTTGTTAATTCCACATTTAGGTTTTCGGGAATGCATTGTTGGAAAGATATTAACTATTATGTATGTAAATATTAATTTTTAATTGCCTGTTCAGCGTACGAATACGGATCATTGGTTTCCCATTTGGTTTTTTCTTACACACTTGTTAATTTTTTGTTTAGCCATGGCGGAAATTTACTTAGTGAGTTCCTCTGAAAATAGAACTTTACCATAAATACGTAGAATATAGTAATTCTGAAAACAGCAAAAGAAGAAAAGGAATAAGATATGAGACAGTTTCTTCTCTTTTTTTTTGTGCTAGTTTCACGGTATTAGCCGATTTGTATCGTGCTTAAACATGCGGTATAGATTCGTACGATAAACACGGAAGAAATGAGACACTTCATGTATTGTTGTGCATACAATCTGCTACTGCGTGTTGTAAAACATACCGTCGTGTTTTTAGACGACGCATCGGCAAGAAAAGTCGTACTACGCTAGACAATACACATGGTTACAGTGCTTGCATGAAAGACAGATCGTTTAACATTAGTTTTGCAATTTTTAAAAGGCCTACTTCGTGACACTTAATTTAATTTTATCACCAGTTCAGTGTTTGGTACATAGGTACTATTTATATCCATATATGCGTATACATTTCTCAGGGAGATTTCGTTCTGGAGGTTATGGATATCTCCGAATTTCTTTTATTTTTCTAAGTTTGTATGAATCACAAACGTAGCACTTTAGCAACCTATTCTAGAGACATAGTTGTTAAGACACAAATACGTCCGTATAACTATCAATTCCACAGTTTTGCATTCTGCAACAACATTATTTCACGACATTTTATTTTTTTTTCCTCTACACGAATTGTATTGTATTGAATTGTAAAGGGCTTTTTTAATGTCCCCCGGTCTTATATATGCTTGAAAGCTTAGCAGGGGACTGTTTACAGACTAACTTATAACCTAACTTAAAGTAACACCCATGCCTTATCCGGGATTTGAACCCAGAGCCTCCCGCACCCCAGGTCGGCTTCTCTACGCGAAGGTTACGTACTTATGTTAAGCATCATCATATATAATACATTCACGGTTACTTCGCACTTTACTGAAGACCTGCTAAAGTTCTACTTCGAGGATATTGCTCCGCCTCGTGCAAACAATGCTTAAATAATTGTTTTAAAAATACACCATAGGACAAGCGCTACCAACATGCATGTTTTCTCACTATTTTTAAAAATATATATTTTATTTAATGAAATATTACAATTTAATAGTAAAATAAAATAAGATACGTTTATGTTAACAGAGGTATTAAACGCTTGTGATACATGACATATTTAGGAAACAACTGAAAACGTAGTACATTTAGTGATTTTTCAAAGGTTAGATTAAAAAAGTGTGGAGAAACCGAGGATGGATTGTTACCACCAAGTAAGACCGCGTTTTACGTACACGTGAAAGTATGGCTTGAAGCGTGTTACGTGCGTGGAGTTATCGTTATCCCGGCCGTAAGGCTCCCGCCTAACGTACCTGGGGCATTTCACCGCATTGAAGGCCGAGAGGTGAGGCACAGATAAGGGTGACACTATCTCGCGCAGCAAGTATGCCATCGCCACTACGCTCAAGGCTCTGAACTGACGTGCAGTGTTCTCGTCACACTACGTGTGAAGGCTGTTCACGATAAAGTGAACAGTTTTGAAATAAACAACAGAAAAAAGTCACTGCCCCTGTCTGCATGTATTATAACGGGCACACTTGGTGACATATGCCCAGCAAAGTTGGTAACGATGGATGGAAAATAGTTCTATATCTCAACGTCAAATTAAAAGTGTTAGGTAACCAATTGCTACAACTAAATGATTTAATTTGCTTTGTAATTTTTTTTAATGTATCGAAGTATAAAAAAGACCAGATTTGTGAAATATTTACTTTTTTAATAATTTCACATTTTAACTTGAGACAGACGCGTGAATAAAGTGTAGAGACCCATGGCAGTGTTAATTTTACATAAGGTGGAAGAATACACAATGTGCATACAAGTAGATGTTAAGCAGGGCTTTAAAAATTGCCCCGTTTACCGTGGACAGCATTAATGTATGAGATTTTCAGCGGTGAGCCTATCATTATTATGCGAAAAGTCTGTAGGAAGGTTCAATGCAGAGCCCTTGAGTAGTTTCATATGTATGTGACGCGTATATTTTCCGATACAGCGCTTTGAGAAAGCCGTTTTTAGCCACTTTGGAGTGCTCAAAAATGGCGTTTCTAATGTACGCGATGTCTTGAACGCACTCGACAGCCTTCGTCCGAAGCGTGTGCTCTTGTCGCAGGACAGCGTGTTGGACGCTCTGTTATGAAGTGATCAGGCCTTAGCTGGACGGCCTCCTTTGATCACACCTCCAAACATCGAACCAGGGAACGAGCGTGATTGGAGTGATCCCGTATGAAAGTCAGTTGCAGAGACCCCCTCCACCGACCAGCAAACGGGACACCGATAATATTCAACAACGTTCCCGATATAGGCTAATGTAACACTGGGAGCGAGGTCTTTTGTCGCCGAGCCATTAGAACGAGAAGACCACTGAAGATGGGGTATGTCCGGCCGTCGTTAACCGCCTCCTAGAATCAGCCTCCGGCAATATAATCAAGTTGGGGACTTCCAAAATAGATTTTAATAATAAAGGCTTGCGGTAAATAATATTAACATAATTAATAAGCATCTTGGTATTCCATTTATTCCAATCAGTGCTCACGTAAGTAGTTATTGTATAATCCTTATGTTAAATAAACTCCAACTTATACTGTTGTGCTCTTCGTAATCATGACTCATTATTTAGCTACGCTCCGACATCCTGTGCCGCAATTGGTTGGTGCGCTACCGATCTGGGGTGCGAGAGGCTCTGGGTTCGAATCCCGGGTAAGTAATGGGTGTTAATTTAAGTTATGTTATAAGTTAGTCTGTAAGCCGTCCCCTGCTATGCTTTCAAGCATAAAACCGGGGGGGGGGGGGACGTTAAAAATTCCTTTACATTACAATACAATTTAGCTACGCCCATAGCTCCTTTCAGGTATGAACTGACTAGTAAATCAGCTTATAACTGCACGATTAATAGTTTCGGAGGAAAAACGTGCATTACTAACACTCTGTTTGTGCAGTTAGAGCTCGCGGTAAGCGTGAACCCTAAGGTCATTCATGGGCTCTGAACTACCTTGATAAACGAGCGAAGAACTCCCTCGAGCCGTTGGCTTTTCGCGGAGCGAATCGGCTCAGGGTCGTGTGTCTGCCTGTCAGCGAAGAGAAGACCAAACACGCTGGCAAAGAGCTCTTGTCGTGGAACTGTTCGAGGTGCTCCCCCGTGCCGGGAATGGTCGATTGGCCACTCACAGCGCCTTTTCCTCGTGCCGCCAGCGTTGCTCAAATCCGGTATTATTATTTTAAAATTGCCGGTTACCTTGGCCTTCGTCAGTTTCACTTCTCAGACCAGAAGGTCAAGTTGAGATATACGATTTCACGTGTCATTATACCAAATAACAGTCTTCTACTTCAATAAATAAGGCAAGAATATCTTTTTAAAAAATTGGGCGAGGTTGTACCGGGGAAACGGCCGTAGGTTTTACATCGAATGTGCCTGCGTTTAGCGGGTAATATATGGGAATGAAATGAAAATAACGAAAAGGATACTTGGATTCTAAAGGCTGTTCGCGGTAAACTGAACACTTTTGAAATCAACCTATGATAAATCACTGCCCGTACCTGCATATACAGAGTCATCGAAAATGAATGTTACAATTAAAAAAAAAAAATCACAGTTTCCAAACTATTTGTCCGGTTTAGTTGGTTCTTGTACCAAAATGAACAGGAGTAATCAAAGTTTTGCTTATTTTAAACTGTTTCTTCGTGCGCTATATGTGTAGCTCTGCTTATGTCCAGGCGTTATTCGACCTCCATCCACGTATTCGGGAGCGCTGTCGGTGTAATTCTCTCAATGGCAGCAGTGATTCTCTGATGTGAATGCTCTAAATCTCGAATCTTCACATCGTAGACAATTTTCTCTTCATATCCCCCAAAAAAAAGTCTAGAGGGGTACGATTGGGGCTTCTTTCCGTGTCGTTTTATTTTAACATGAAACCAGTGAATGCAAAACGTTTGGGCCGATTTCCCGGACTAATTTCATGCCGCAATTGAATCTTGTAGGCATGCAGTCTCGAACGTTTATGAAGAACTTTTTGCATGGTAGACTTCGGAATGCCAAGCTCCAAACTGTGACGGACAATTGAATTTTTAGGGCTGCGCACACAAGATAGCCTAAGCTGTTCCGCCTTTTCTTCGGACGTTTTTGGCCGTCCTGGTGATCGAATTTTCTGTACGATACCAGTTTCATGGAAACTTTTGACCCACCGACAAGTATCCCTCCATTCTGATACACGTTGTACCAGATACTTCCATCTAATCTTACGTTGCGCAGTCACCGCAGACTTAAACTCCGCGAACCACAGAAGACACTGTGCTTTATGTTGCACTGTCGCCATCTCACTAGAGGGGTCGGCGCAGATGTCAGATGGCGCTCTCGCCCTGCCACAATCTCAAGGTCGGTGTGCGACTGTTGAACATTTCCTCAATAAAACTCTCGTCCTTCCACTACAATTTGGTGCAAGAATCAGTTAACTCAGTTTAATAGTTTTGTCGCTATAAAGTTATGAAATTGTACTATTATTTTTCGATCACTCTGTATTTTAACGGGCAGACTGACTGGCATGTGATCCTGTTAAGTTGGTAACGACGGAGCAAATGAAGTTCCACGCCTTAGCTTTGAATTAAAAGTGCTAGGCTTACATTTGCGATTACTGAAATAATTTCTTTTACTTCCTCTTTTGAAATGCCTTTAAGTGAAGAATTAATAAATTTGCAAAAAAAAAATATTTACTTTGCTTACAATATGAGCGTTTTATTTTACCTACGCATGAATAGTGATCAGGTCTACGGCGATGTTAATTGTACATATGGTGGACGAATACACAACATGCATGCAAGTAGATCTTAAGCAGGGCCTTATAAAGTGCTCACTTTAGCGTGAACTACCTCTATTACTCTGATCGACAGTTCTAGGCGAGAGCTTTCGTTTGGCACCAGAATCAGCGCGCTAGCGTACCGGAGTCGCCTTATATACTGCCCGAAAATTTTCACCCACGTCCAAAATTGTCGCCAGTCGCCGCGGGCCCTCACCTACGCCTCACGCATGCAAGGTGTAAACTCAGGTATGCCAATTTTCGTCTCCTACGTATCTCCCCGACATTGAGTGAACCATCGCCAATGAAACTGTAAAAATCACATTGTCAACTGTGGTGAACCTGTTCGCTTACGTTTAAATATATATATATATTTTTTTTTCAGACCCACTCTTTTATATTTAAATGAAAATTATTTGAATAACTTTAATATGTTCTAGTTGTTTTTATGTAGGTTAGAAAAAGTTTACAAACATCTGAAAGCACTGTCTATATCAACATTGTTCTATCATTAAATCCTGTACACGTTGTTTTTGATTGTAAGATTAGTACAGTGAATTTAGGACGAAACCGCCTGAAAAGTGTTCAGCACAGCCCTGTAATGTTATCATGAAAATTCCCTAAGTTCCTCGTTCCAGGAAAATCTGCAATCTCGACAAATCTTTCGCCATGTTTTATATTAAATTTTTTATTTACTAACTTGAAAACTATAGATGTGCAACTGGTGCCAGACTGTTCGTACCCAATTTATCTCGAATATATGTAACACTTTGCATATATTTATTTGAGTACAGAGAAATAAATCAAATTTTAACTCTCCGAAAAAAAAAAAAAAAAAATTCGCACATTTTAGGTTGTTTTTGAAGGTTCATCAGAAGGTGCTCCATGTAGTTGCATCAACCTTGTTCTCTTCTAATGCTTCTGATCTGCTGATGCTACAGCCGTAACAACGATAGTACACACACATGTTGGAGCATTTTAATCTATTTCTGAAACATTCGCAGCTGCGACTGTCACATCACTTCCCGCAGTTGATGTGTTGCCAGGTCCCGAAACGCTGCAGTCGGAGTGTGTAGGACTCTCGTCATGGTTACTTACAAATTTTCTAAACACCTGCTAATGTGATACTTGCGTAATATTCCACCGCCCCATGCAAACAAACCTTGACGAAGTAAAGAAAATTACATCAACGAGACAACGCACCGGATTCGTGCGCACACATTTAAGTATTATTTTGCACAAGAACTATCTTGCTAGGCGTTACCAACACATATTTTTGTCCCTGATTTTATTCATATTAGTGTTAAATAAAATAGTATACATTGTACATATAATATAAGTAAAAGTTCTATTTGAGTAAAAACAAGGCATTTTAGTGTCAACTCATATATGAAACGCTTGCAATATAAATTACGTTTGTAAATAATAAGTTTGATTTGCATACATAAGTTATGCTCTAGCCTCCTCGGAATGAAAGAGGAGGCTAGAGCATAGATAAATTTGTACTCTGTATTATTGACGTGAATGCGTCTTTACATTTACGACCACAGTGGGAGGCAATCCAGAAAATCCGATGATAACCAAATCGGGGGGTACAGTTTGTCATTGCAGCTCCGAATCTATCTTCTACATCCAAAATTCAGTTACACCACTCGATTGCCAAATAATCAAAGAATATGTTACATTGAGTGAGGACTGCGGAGCATCGTGCAAGGCAGTTCGCGGGGTAGGGAAGGGGGGGGGGGCAATTTTGAGTTTGTTTCGCTGCGTCTCGTAACTTAGGCGTAGTATAAATTTCGACTAGGAGAAGTTACGACGTTCGTTTAGGTTTCAATCGACAACTCTCGTCAAGTTCAGTCGATTGCGTGCATGAAACATTTGTGCGGCGTGGTTATGGTGAAATTATATGCGTTTAATTAAAAAAATTAAGGAAACTTAACACAATTGCAGCCTTTACTCGTCAAAAAGCCAAGTCGAAATACATCAATCGTATACGGTTGGAAAGAGTATCTCAAAAGCAATCCAGTGATACCCATGAAACCCCATATGATCGAGTGAAGAGGTGCCGGGAACGTAAAATAAACATCAAGGCGTCCGAGTGCGTCAACGTAGACGTATTCACGCAAAATAAACGGCCGTGTCCCCAACACAGCAAAACTCTTTTTTTGTAGTTGTAAATACGTGAAAACGCCTAATAATTTAAATTTTATATATCTTTGATTGCAGTGTAATCATACCATAACCTTTCAGATATTTTGTCCATTGCAGAATAACCAAATAAAAACTAAATCTCTTTAGTTAGATTTTATAAATTCCCCTGCTAAGTCCTATGTCAGCAAAAAACTAGACAATACAACAACGCCGCATTAAAACACCATTTTAAACCTCAATGTCAGAAGAGAAACTTCCGTCACTGCCTGTTATATGAAAAGGAAAATACGAATACGTGATATTATTGCTCATTCGTCTTGCAAGCTTCTCCCGATCGTGGATACACGACCTTGGTTTCAGTGATGCATCATTCTCTTTTGTACTTTTTTTTTCCCCCGAGAATGTCCGGTTAAGGCACGTGACTGTATAACGGCCTTGAGCTCAGCTTCCTGGGTTTCCTTATGCGATCGTCTTTTCACTAAACATTTTCGAATTAAACGTGCCTCGAATATGTTGACCTACGGAAAGAAAGTACGTTCCAGACGAGGACGCAACTGTACTTTCATGACGTTACGCACATGTGGAAAAAAAAATTTTACGCGCCCTCCAACACAGCTAAAAACTGGTTTTTCAGAATAGCGTATCTTAAAATACGCGTAACGGATTCAGGCGAATCTACGAGAGCAGCATGCAATGGACTTTGCTAAAGAGTCGCGATCATCAATATAAATAGGGTCGCCGTTTAAAATCTCCATCAGGCTAGTTTCCGACGGCTGACCGACACTCGAGTGTCTTGCGTTTAGAGGCGATACTGCTTTCCATTACGCGCCTGTCGGCCTCTGCCGTAGCAAGGCTACGGTGGCTGAGCGCTTAGCCAGCTCGCCTCCCACCAAGGCGATCCGGATTCAATTCCCGGCTGTGTCACTCCGGATTTTCGCATGTGGGAATCGTGCCGGACGATGCCGTTGACCGGCGGATTTTCTCGGGGATCTCCCGTTTCCTCCTCTCTTTCATTCCGGAGCTGCTCCATACTCACCTCTATCACCCTCATCGGCTCTCAAGCCCTCACTCTTACGTAGCGCTTCGTCGATTTTTGCCCCACTCACACAAACATACCCCTCACTATAGGCTATTCACAGTAACTTCACACTTTTCTGAAATCCTACTAAAGTTATACTTCCAGGATGTTCCTCCGCCTCATGCAAATAAAGCTTGACCAATTCTGGGGAATTATGCCAAACGGACAGCGCACCGAATTCGTGTGCACTCACTGTAATACAATTTTGCTTAAGAACTATTTCTTATAGGCTGTTCACAGTAAAATGAGCACTTTTGAAATCCCTTCTTAAGATCTAATTGTATGCACGTTGTGTATATTTCGCTTTGTGTAAAGTTAACATGGCCATGGGCCTTATCGCTTGCTCCGTGCGTCAGTCAAGTAAATCTGTAAAATTATTAGAAAAGTAAGTATGTTAAAAATTTGCTTACTTTTACACTTCGGCGCATTAAAGAAACCAGAAAGCGATAGAAATAATTGAAATCGTCACAGATGGTCACCTAACACTTTTTATTCGACATTAAGATATGTAACTACCTTCCCCTCCATCGTTACCAACTTTACTGGGCGCGTGTCACTCAGTGCGCCCGTTAAAATATATGCAGGTAGAAGCAGTGAATTTTTTCTAAGGTTGATTTCAAAAGAGCTCACTTTATCGTGAAAAACCTTCACTAGGCATTACAATCATATATATTTTCTACCGGTTTTTATTCATATTAATAACAAAGTAAATATGATAATTTATAGGCAAAATGTTAGCAAAATTTCAATTTTACCAAAAATAAGATAATTTTTTTGTTAACACAAGCGTAAAAGGTTTGCGATACATGACGTATTTAGGAAACAACCAAACACGTCAACCGTGGGGTGATTTTTCAAAGGATTGATTCAAAAAGTGTGAAGAAACCGCAAATAGACTATAGGCGACCGCCTCGAGGCTGTTGCCTGGTTGAGAGTTTGGTATAGGGAAATACGTGCTAGCGAAATTTGGCTTTTTGAAGTCGATTTTGAAGATATAAACTTGAAACAAAAACCCAAGTGTGAGAAATAATACTATCAAGCCCTGTTTCGATGCGAATTTAACTATTTGTTTTTCAGTATTTTTTTATTTAATGATCAAGTTTTCTGATGTTTCCATGAAACAGGCTGTACATTAATGTATGCTCGTATTTTTCTGCGTAAATAAATCTCGGGTGCTACATATCTGTCTTTAATAGGAACGCCGAAATAAAGAAGAATTTCACGAATATTTATCTTCCTGTACCAAATTCTCAACCCGGCAACATCCTTGTTTGCATGAAATAACAATCATCGGAGAGCGGGAGAACTATGAGAAGTGTTATAGCCATTCTGTAACAAGCGACGCAGCATACATTTTCTCACCCGGTTCTGGTTTATAATCAACAACATTGTAGTGACTGCTGCTTTAAGACTGAAATACTGTAGTGGAGTTTAGCTGCGAGGAAACATCAGCTTGCCTCCGTGTGTCGCTCGCTGCCTGTGAGACGTGACCAAATAAATTAACTTGTTAGTTTTGGACTACATGATAGTGTAGTCATTCTTAAAACAATACTTGTACAGTATGTGATAAGTATAAAGACGATGATTAACTTATTATACTATTGTAGGTCGAGGCTTGAATGCAGTAATGACTTTATCTTTTGTAAAGTAACCATACAAGTAATGAAGCACGAACTGATATTAGCCAATGACTCTATCCAGTTTACATCGTTGAAGGAAAAAACATAACTTCGTATATATTATTTCACATACTATTAATTTAAACTATTGCAAAATTTTCTTCCAACATTTTTTTTTTTTTTAACTTAATGTGTTTAGATTCTTACATCGCATCGTTCTGCCATGATATACGCGAAAGAGTTCTAAAATAGAAGCGAAGAGCCACTTTGCCAAGAAAATCAACAGCCAACAAAATCTGTTAACGTTATATGGAAACTCTTGATGGCGCCTCTTGGAAGCTGTGGACACCTTTCGAAGAGATAGGATATGACGCCATATGACATCATTGGTCTGGAAAGGGTTATAACAAACATTCTCTTACACTGTACTTCGTGGTTTGGCATAACTACTCGTAATGTAGTTGACTGGCTGTGTTACAGGAGACTGTTCTAGAGCAATGATCAAAGTTTCCTGTGATCCAATCCTCCAGCTATTTTGGAAGCTGGATACTTGGGAAGTTAGTTTGTTCATAACCTATCCAGGGAAAATTTGCACTTTGATATGGTATTAGCCTTACATTCTGACCTCCATGACAGTTCCAGCTGGAGCAAAATGTTCATTGGTTTCTCCCTCATTATAACTACATTGAAAGTGATTTGTTAATCTTGAGTAGGATCCTGGAGGGAGTGTGAAATCGTGGTATATCAACAAAATGACTTGCATGCACAAGTGTTTGAATTGTACTCATTAAATTAACTTCTACTACATATATATTCTTTCCACAACTTAGTAACAAAATAGCGGGCCATGTATATTTTGCTGGCCCCCTCAGCTAAAGGATTAATGCTACCGAAATGTTTTGTTGAGGTTTCCGTGTATTCCCTGCCTCATCCTCTATCATCTTAACAGCGCTGATGTAGGTATAGCCTATTCACGGTAAAGTGAGCACTTTTTGAAGCTCTCTAATTTCGAATAATAGTTAATAAATGTATTTTATTGTAACAGTGAACGTTAACATTTTGAGTCCGTTGAACTGCGCACACTGTGTTTATTAATTACATGGCAATATTTATTTTAAAAAGTGGTGGAAGGATAAAAAAAATGTCTGATAGGAAAAAAGTAACGAGGGCGCCAAAAGTGCTCACTTTACCGTGAACAGCCTATAGTAGTGAATTGTATTTCGTTCCGTGATGCGTGCGGGGTAGTCTATAGGCTCTGCTGTAAGACGTCTGACAATTGTAGCAGCAGTTCCCAACCCCGAGCACATCTAATTTAACGTCCCGCTTGCGGCTCAAGTAGGCACGGGCTCATTTTTAACGAGCCGGATAATCGTGGGCGCATTTCGAATTCGAACGGAAAATGCTGGAGAGTGATGATGAAGAGAGGAAGTAATTGGGGAACGATTGTGGAGTGCTGTGAAGGGTAGTAGGGGTAGAGGGGGTGAGGGGCCGGAAGGAGTGTTTCCAGAAGAGACTTCCTTCCACAATGCTCCGCCAACAGTCGCTAGGGGGGCGATGGAAGGATTACTTGTGCGCTACAGGACCTATAAAAGGTCTTTGTTATCTGCTTGCGGTTTTGTTGGGCCTCGTCGAGGGAAGTATGAAAAACAATCGCGCCAGGTGGAGGAGCAGTGCTCGGGGGAGAAGATCCACAGAAATTTCCATCACCTGAACAGAAAGAAGAGTACTCAGTTCGGTTTATATTCAACGGACATCTCTAGGCCTGCATCGTTGTCTAATCTTGATTGTGTTTTTTTTGTTCAGTTTTATTTTGTAATTAGTTAGGAAGTACTGTGTAACATATACGAATTTATACTTTTGTTGCATGTAACTTAAAAATATTTCCCGAAATAATGGTTTAAAAAAAAAAAAAAAAAAAACTGTTTTGTGGTGACCAACGAAATTTTATTCCTGCCCGCGAAATTCTGTTTTCGATGTAGACATCACAAAATATTTTGTAGCACCAACAAATTTTTTTCTTTGTCATTCCAGTATTTAGTGGCAGCTACAAAATGACGTTTGTGGTCACTAACAATCAAGAACTTAAACAAACTTCGCCAGGTGCGGGATTCGAACTCTGAAGCTCCCATATGCGAACGTAGTGCGTCACCTTTGCGCTACCTTGCTTTAGGTGTCTGTGTTGTCTGGAGCATGTAGAAAACCATAAGTCTTATATGTGGCACGCACAAGACCTACACACTTCACCTCATGGGAAGTTAGTTTTAAGAAATAATTTACGTGTAACATTTACCTATTTAGAAGCAAGTAATGATATAAACGATGTTCTTAAGAGTATACGTCACAAATTAGTTTGTAACCTGGTGCAAAGAAACGAACACGGACAAATATGGCGTCGTGGCCAGACATAAGGTGGCCACTTCGAATACGTCAGCAGAGCGCACGCGCAGAATATAATGGATGTAGTTTCGCAGTTGCAGCAAAATTTTATTACTGTGGTTGAAATTAATGGTATTGCTGCCAACTAAATGTTTTGGCTGCAGCCAATAAATTAATTGTTAATAAACAAATATGTTAGTGAGCACTAAATAGCGCTGGTACTTGTCAATCTACGTGTTATTGGACATCACAAGCCTTGGAAAGAATATTAAAGAAAACTGTTTTTGTAACCAGTAACAATTGTTTTGTTTCAGTGTACATTATAAACAAAAATTATAACTAAACAAAGTTTTTCTGAATAAATGCTTTCTTTAGTACTGCTGAAATATTTTATTTGTGTGTTTGTAACATTGTAACCATAGCTATATCAATACTGGCATATGCTCTGTTTATAAAATAGTACCTTCTTAATCTCCTAATACAGTGTTATGCTTATTTTCTTATTCAGTTCTTTTCGCCGCGTGTAGGTCAGATATAGTAAATTATATACATTTGTTACCATATAGGCCTCAAGAAGATAACGAGCTATTTCGTGAAGTAAATGCTGTAATATAACCAAACACGTCATATATGGGGCGATTTTTCAAAGGTTCGATTCAATAAGTGTGAGAAACTGCAAATATAATATGGTTTACACTAGGTATGGTATAGCATGGACTATTTTACATATAATAGAAACCTTGAATTAACTTATTAAGTAGTTAATAAATTTCAAAAACTAATTATATATTTAATTTATTAAAACATTTTACTACCGTGATTTTAATTATTGTGTAATATTAACAACCTGAATTTAAAAAAATTCCTAAAAATCTAATTTTGGTGGCGAATTCAAAAATAATATTTACAACTTAAATTTAAAATAAAATTATTGAGTTACCTTTATTGAGTAATTCAAAAAATTATATTTACACCCTAAATTAAAAAGATTTAAAAGTGTATTGGGTACCTTAATTTTATTAGTTTAAATTCAGGTATATGTAGTAATACCTCATATTTTTTAAAATTAAGATTTTATTTATTAATAAGGAATTAGTTAAGCTATTTCTAGGATATAATTATATGTATAATGGTCCGTGCTACACCAAATATATATTTCTCTCGTACTAAGTTTATTTATTGCAGGCGTGGTATCTTGAGAGCACCATTACAACCTCGTCTTAGTTATGTTTTCTTTTCGTAGGTAAATATATTGGGCACGCGTTTCACAGTTTACTCGAATAACCCGATATTCAAACGTGCTGCTATAGGCTGTCCACGGTAAAGTAAGCACTTGTGAGGCCCTAGTAACTTTTTTCATTCATTTTTGTCCGTTCGCCACTTTTTAAAATAAATATTGCCATGTGAGTAATAAAGACAGTGCGTATATTCCACAGCACTCGGAAGTTAACGTCTAAGGCTCAAGTAAAATATATTTATAGACAATTTTCCAAATGAGGGGGCTTTCAAAAGTGCTCACTTTACCGTGAATAGACTATGCGGATTTCAAGCGTCAGACGGGCGACCGCCTTTAGAGGGCGTCGGATGTCAAATACTAAAAATTATAATTAAAATTTACAGGTTTCTGACGGCTAGTATCGAAAATCCGAGCAGAGCAATCGCAAGCAGAATATTTTGCCAACTTTGTGGACAAATATTTAGCTTATAGTGGTGCGTTCTTGTCGAGATATTTCTTTCGTCGTAGATGTGTTTATAGGCTGTTCCCGGGTGAAATAGGGCTTTAGAAGCGACTTTAAGATAGAAAACTTTTTTCCCCTACAATCGAGCCAACTTTACTAGGAATTTACTAGTCAGTGTATCATTTTTAATATATTTGCAGTTAGGGACAATGATTATTTTTCAAATTTTGGTTTCAGTAGTGCTCGCTTAAGCGCGAACTAGCTGTAAACAATTGGGATGTAATAATAGTCTCATTAAAAATTGTAATTATCAGAAGTAACTTGCAAGTCGCTGTTCAAAATGGCGGCGTATGTGGGTGGTACGAGCGCGAGAAATACATTCTCAAAAGTCATCATATGCTTGGGTACATGGCTCGAAATTTTGGCAGCAAAAAAAAAATAATGTGAATCGGGACGCAGCATGTAAGATGTACAGATATAGTTTATCTTCTGTTGGCTTTGTATTTCCTAAGTTTGAAATCCGTTCACTTTAAGATCTCCAAAATCCCATCTGAAAACCACTTTAGCCCAGCATTTAATGGAAGCGGTATTAAAAAGCATTTCTGTCCTTAAAATCTGAGTTAATTTGTATTACAGGGAACTCTCAAGTACTTGGAAATACTTACCCCCACACCCCTCCCACTCTTCGCATTTTCGTGAAATGACGTCACTTCGATGCGCAGTAACGTGATTGATGTGGGGGTAATGTGCTTCAAGTTTTTATCCAGGCCTGACACAAGCAGACAGCGAGATTAATGCGCTGTGAAGATAAAAATGACACTTCATGGGGAAACGGCAAGAAAAGACAGTTTGGGGAAGCTTGGTGGTAATTTTTTTTTCTTTCGTCAAAATCGCTTGCCAAGTTTCTCCCAGTTTTTTCTCGTACCTTTCAGCTTATTAGAACGTCAGCTACCATTGACCCTTAGCCTGGGCGTCTTTTCAATACTGTCAATATTTTATACACCATGTTACCAAAGATACTGTAATTATATGATATTACAAAACAGTTTTGTTATAGGCTGTTCACGGTAAAATTAGCACTTTCGAAACTCCTGCTTAATTTGTACGCACGTTGTGTATTCCTCCGCCTTATGTAAAATTAACATTGCCATGGGCCTCATCACTTTATTCATGCGCCGATCAAGTGAAACTGTGGAATTATTAGAGAAGCAGATATGTTACAAATGTGCTCATTCTTATATTTAGACGCATTAAAAAAAACAAGAGGAAAAAAATAATTTCAGTTTGCACAAATGGTTACCTAACACTTTCTATTTGACTTTAAGATATGGAACTATTTCCCATCCATCATTACAAACTTTACTGGGCGCATGTCACTCAGTGCGCCCGTTAAAATATATGCAGGCAGGGGCAGTGACTTTTTTCTAAGGTTGATTTTAAAAAGTGCTCACTTTATCGTGAATAGCCTTTACATTCAGTAATAATGTCCTCCAAAATTAAATAAAGCTGATAAAGTGGTAGACAGATGTAAATGCCGTTTGCAAACAGCATGGGAGTGTGGCAACGCGTACCAATATGACGATGTGAGGGTTCACTAGGGTTGCCAACTGTCCCGCATTAGACGGGATCTCCTGTATCCTGGGGATGAAAGAATTATCGAGTATGTACATAGGTCGCGGGTCATCATGTATATCGTATTTCAGACTTCTCTGGAAATAAACTGCATCATAATATACACAGCGCCAGTAAATTTACCACTTCCGCAAATACTGGTGCATTTACTCGGTTGCTCCAAGGGCCGGGCTACAATTGACATATAACTAACACATTCACGATTATAGCGATTAGCATTTACGAAACACAACACAAGCACAGTGGCCTGGCTACAATTGATATAACGATAATAATATCAGTTTGTTTGTTTTACTACATTTAGTACCGAAGAAAATACCTTCTGTGTAGTTGGTAGCTGTTTTGTGTCAAAAATAAATATTTTCTGTTGTTCCGAGACGTTTTTAAAATGAGAAATTGTTTTTATCTGAATTTTTGCTATCAGCGTTACCTAAAAACGTAACAAAACTTCACTTCCGTGTTTGCGATTATCCATAGATTAAGAAAAGAAAATGTCCGCCCGAGGAATGAAGTCATCATACACACTTTCTTTATTCGTAAATAAGTTTTTCATTTCAGAACGTGGTAGAAGTGTCGGGGCTTCTGGTTGGCCTGAATACTGACGCACAGCGATAGTAACAAGGAAATGTTACCCAAGGTGAACTTTTCTTGTTACTATCACCGTGCTTACGTAAGTGCTTGTCGTTGTGCATGGTTGTAGCCAGTCTAACTGAAAACAAGCAGTTTAAATTTTATGTATATCACTGTGCTGCGTTGATGATGTGCTTATAGCGATTGTTACCCGGGCCTTAACCCAGTGGGCGCAGATAGTTACGATTGACGCCGACAGGTGGTGTGTACGTTCGCAGAAGTAGCACAAGCGAGATATGTACAGTAGCTTTTTCTCCCATGGTGTTGATGTCCGTTTTAAAGTTGATAAAAACATAAATTCCGTCACACTGAATTATGACTATATTCGCAACTAATAATTTGTCATCGCGTATGTTCAGATAAACTGTTAACTGGTGCATAATACCGAATTTTTCACATTTCAGATATTATTACCAGCTGTTCTTTTTTTTATAATACTTTTCCTTTGTAATTAAATTGGGGTCAGCTTTCGTGTGTCGAGTTGTCGGAAGTGTCCCATGTGACAAATCTGAAAAGTTGGCAATCCTAGGGTCCGCAGTGGAAATACTGCCACGGGATGCAACGATGGGAGAAATGGGAGGACCACGAGAAAAAGCCTAGCTTTTGCGACGTTTCCCCGTAAGAGAAATCCTGGCACTCCCATGCGCTACAATTTCAACCCGTCTACTATTTTTTTTCCCACAGTTCTTGTGACTGAATGTAAATATTTGTTTTCTTATGTAATTTTGGGCTTCATCATCGCGGTATTATTAATTAGTTTTCTTTTCTGAATTTTTTTTTGTGTTGGAATGAAAGAGAAGTGCAGGCCTTTGAGGTTACCCACTCAATCCGCACCGTCCTTTATGCCAACGCCCTCTCGTCTTATTACGGTTTTTCTAATTAACTTTTGCTACTATCACGGGAATATTACCTTGCCTGGTGAAACACATAATGATATATAATTCCTTACGGTGCCTGCAAGTACAGTGGCCGTTACACGAGTCAGTTGCAGTGCATATTAAATTACTAATTTGACTGGTATTCTCGGTGCAAAAACGTAAACACTAGCTTGAAGCTATAACAATAACAGTCGCACAAACCGCTTGGTATTTCGAAATCCTGCCAAACGTGTCGATTAGACACGTCGTCTGAATTTCACTCGCGAAGCTAAACTGGAGTTTCTGTAGGCACTTCACTTGACTAGCTCCTCTTTCGCCGCTGGGAGGCATCTCGTTATAGTTGCCTCCAACAGCTGGGGGACTTCTCTGAATCAGCCATTTGGCTCTTTACGGGCCTTCAGAAAGCGTATTTCAGGTCGACGTGCGCGGTAAAAAAATTTCTTTTGCATTTTCACCAAAGAATTTAAAAGCCAAAACGACTTCCGGTTATAATATAAGAAAAAGTTTGCAATTTTACAACAGAAATTAAAATTTTTGTGTGAGGCCTTAAAACGGTATTTTTTGTATTTCAACTGCAGTGCTAACAATGGAATTTTTTTCACCTAGGCATGTGCAACCATGATTAAAAGTGTTACGTATATGGCATTATGAAAATCAGGTAACAGTTGTTTTTCATATCAAACCACGTCGGGAGGGAGTCAGACCTTTCGTGGCAAGTTTCAAGCGGTACCTCTAATAAAGACCATTCACGGTAAACTGTGCACTTTAGAAAGTCCTGCTTAAGATTTAAGATCTACTTGTGTGCACTTTGTGTATTCTTCCGCCATACGTAAAATTGACACTGCTATGGGCCCGATCACTTAATTCACGCGTCGGTCAAGTGAAACTGTGAAATTATTAGAAAAGTTAATATTTTTACAAATTTGCTCGTTCTCACACTAATGCACATTAAAAAAAAAAAACGGAAATCAGACGGAAATAGTTTCCGTATTCACAAATTATTTACCCGCCCGTTTCAGTTCAACGTTGGGATATGGAACGATTATCCCTCCGTCAGTACGAGATTCACTGGACGCATTTAGACGAGTATGCCCGTGAAAATAAATGCAAACAAACACGGTGACATTTTTCATAGGTTGATTTCAAAATTGCTCAATAAACACGTCAACTACTTACAGTAAACTTTTTGCGGTTGAGAATCTTTTCAAGTCCCGCTCAGGACATAATTTTCTTCCCATTTTGTATTATTACGCAATATGTTAAATTAACATTGCCATGAAACTGAACGCTTTTTTCACGTATTGACCATGAGTAAGTTCTCGATTGTTGGGAAAGTAAATATGTCAAGAATAGTTCAGTTCTTACTATTATGTGCATAAAACAGAAACTTTATTCAATAAATACAGGGTCTACAAATTTGTACATAGATTTTTTAATTAGATATGTAACTACTTTTCCTACATCGCTGCCAACTATACTGGAAGCATGCCGACCAGTGTGTCCATTTAAATACATGAAATTTCGGCACGAGTAGGGATATTTTCGCTTCCAAAGGTAGCCTAAAAAAAATGCTTATACGGGAACCATTTATAAGTGGGATTTTTAGATGTGTGTGTGTGTGTGAGATAGAGCGTTACCTTTGTTTGCTGAGTATCTCCACAAATACGTATGTTTATGGCTTCCCTTAGAAATATTTTTAACGCTGCATCTTGCGTTGAGAGCTCTAATTTTTAGTGGATGACGTAATTTTTGTGTAACCAGTATTACAAGGTTTTGATGTCAGCTAAGCTCAAAATTCTTATGATAGCATGGGCGTGTAGTCACGTTGGCTAAAAGTGCACTGAAAAGGCTAGTAGCAAAATAGTAAGAATATGTTGTTGTTGTTGTTGTTGTTGTTGTTGTTTTTTTTTTTTTTTTTTTTTTTTTTTTTTTTTTTTTTTTTTTTAGCCAAGTTTGAAAGGAATGACTGATACTATAAGGTCCCTATAACCTGCTGGTTATCACTGCTTATAAAACTTATAACTAGTATCTCTGAATAGATAAACTACCTAATAATGTTTACTATTACCTGTTGACATAATTTTCATTTCGTTATTGTTTAATTCAACCCGACATCACTTTTTGAACGGTTACATTAAAATGCCAGATTCTTTATTAGTATGTGGTTATTAAATAACGACATAAAATCAGTGTGTTACTAAGCTGATATTCACGAAGAAAATTAATGAAACTCAAAATGATTTATCTGTTCATGTTACATTTTTTCCAACATGTTAGTAAACTCTGCTACAAAAGAATGTGATGTTTTCTACGTAAAATGTACTTCTGAACACCATGAGTTGTGCTATAGTTTTAAACGTTTTATTTTGTTAACCTGTGTTTGTTTTATATGGTATCCTTAAAATAATATTTTCTTAAGAGTCCTCGCGTGTCTATAGACGAGAAGTGAATGAAAATTAAGTACACAATGGAAATGTATATTATTCAAAGAGATTTTCGTGGGTTTGAGTGCATGATTGCAAGCCAGTGCCTTTAATTAGGAAACCTTGTTATACATTTAACCCATTACTAAAGACACCCTGCATTGAGACAGCAGTTTTCGTTTTGTGAGCTCCAGGAGTACGGTTTCAAATGAATCCTTGCAGAACGTATAATTTTGGGATTTGAGCGTGTCTTTGTCTCCTACTTCTTTGTTAATTTCCTTCCCCCTTATGCTTATTACCACTCTTTGTTGTGTTTTAAGCTTTCCTCTACAAGTCTTCCAAAGTGCTCGGCGATATTTATGACGGCTTGTAATTAATGTTGCTGTTTCGTGCCATAAATCAAAATGAATGGAACCGGAAATAAAATGCGATCTTAATTACAAGTTGGAAGAAAGCTGCGAAGCGCTGTCCGGCGTATAAGTAATGCGAATCTTTTCCAAGATGTCGAAAACACGTTCGCAAATTTGTCATTTTGATGTTTCTTTTCTTCGCAAAGACGTACAGAAATATTTGCTCCCGAACGAACTGAAGGAAATCAGCAGAGGAGTGACAACAGATCGGTTCCGTAATCGTGTGCGAGGGTATCGATCGGTGCCGCCATCAGAATGTCACATTAGTTCATAACATATCTGTTTGTCGCGAAAACAATCGAAATATTGCTCAAAATTTTTTTTTCTGCCGAACGATAATTTCGCTACAGGCAGGGATGCAAGAGACAGTCACGTTGCTACTGGATTCTCCTTTGACAGTGTTTGGACTTTATTAACGACCCACTCGATTGCCGTCACTTTATTAACAGTCTAGGCGGGTTGTGGCTTCAGAAGTTTGATTCATCTTTCTCGGTACATAGATCCGTCGTTAAACACATGTATAGGTGTAGGACTGCAACAGATGTGGAATGGTACATACCATTTCTGTACTAGCTAGTGCCAATAATATAAAACCCGTGTATTTTGCAGAAAAGTTAAAACTGACTCAACTCTGTTGAATTATTGAAAAAGAAAGTCCATCACTAACTGCCTTCGCGGGAATGCGCTTCGATAATTCTATTTTTACGTAAATATGCTTGTTAAAAAAAGTTTAATAAAACATTATTCTATTTTCCATTCTTATGCGAAAGGCTAACTCGGGATATCGCCTTGATGGGCAGAGAACACGCAGACACGCATTGAGGAATCGTATGGCACTTGCCTGGAATCGAGATGAGGGAAAAAAAAAAAAAAAACTGCGTAAAGTACAGTTGATTATAAGCTGTTCACGGTAAAATGAGCACTTTTTAAAACCCTCCGTAAGACCTACATGTATGTACGTTGTGTATTCCTCCGCCTTATGTAAAATTAACGCTGCCATGGGCCTCATCACGTTATTCATACGTCGTTCAAGTGAAACTGTAAAAGTAATTATTTTGCTAATCTGCTCGTATTTAAACTTTGACACATTAAAAAAAAACTGAAAGAGAAAGAAATACTTTAAGTTACCACAAATGGTTATTTAACACTTTTTATTCGACGGTAAGTAATGGAACTACTTTCTCTCCATCGTTACCAACTTTACTGGGCGCATGTCATTCAGTGAGCCCGTTAAATGTATACAGGCAGGGACTGTGATATTTTTGTAAGGTCGGTTATAAAAGTGCTCAGTTTACCGTGAATAACATATATCTATACATAGTATAAAACAAAGTCGCTCGGCAGGGTGTGTATGCGTATTCTGCTATGGCTTCTAAACTACTTTATGGATTTTGATGCGTGTTTCACCATCATTTAGAGAATGTATTGAGGAAGGTTTAGGTGTATAACGAATTAGTATACGAAAATGTAATGATAGTAGAGAAATGTCGACTTTTTATAATAAAGTCGGAAACAGCCGCTTTTCGGGTGCTTACATGGCTTAAGCTAACTATAAAATAAGAGAGACACCAAATTAATGTCGGTACTTCAGAATTGCAGAGCTTAAAAGAGTCCGCGACAGCATATGTTTATCTTTTAAGGATGACCCACATTGACAATTTTTAAACAACGTCATATTTGCAAATCGCACCAGTTCGAAGCTGGGGCGGGTCGCTAGTAATAGTTACAAAATAAAGTTAATATGCCTAATTAATATTTTGGCACGGGTAAGGCAATACCACACCTCAAACCACAATCGTTTAGAGATACATATGTAGGATTTGTTCTTTTAAAGCCAGAACACCATCTGGCAGAAATTTTCCTTATGCCAAAATTCCCCGTAAGGAATCTCATTTCGTTCATAACTTGAATAGAATAAACCCATAACATGGCTTTCGAAAGGGTCCAGTGAACCGTCAAAAATATATACTTTGATTTTTTTTTTTTTTTTTTTTTTTTTTTCGAATGGGCGGTATGATTCCTCTGTGATCTCTAGAAGTTGCTTCTCCAAGGGATAGATGGCTCTAGTAACGACTGCCACGTGTCTTTCTCCAACCAGTCGGAATCAGAACAGAACAGTCATGAACATGGTTTCTATAGCGCTTACAGATAATAGTTTATAATGCTCTTTAAAGTGATTTATTTTTTCTTTGTAAACATTACAGAAAGTGCACAAGAAACTGTGTTTTGATCCTGAATGTCTCGGATGGATGAAATTTTACTTGCAGCTTATCACATAACGAAAACGTGTTGAATGATTTGGTGCAAAATTTTCAGGAAACGAGCTATTTTTATCGAATTATGAAATATGCTCAATCGCTGTAAATTAATACTGGCAGAAATATCTTGTACGAGTATTTAAATTTAAACGCTGAGTAGTTATTCGACACTGTGCACTGAAAGATTGTTAATTAAGTCAACAAATTTAAAAAAAAAAGTTGTCTATCATGTGCGTTACGAAGCATTGCAATAGTAGCAAACGATAGTTCTAAAAGCCTCGATTTGGAAAGTAAGTCGATACGATCGAAACCTCTTTTAGCTGGTAGTTTCGGTCCCACAATATAGGCACCGCTAGTGAAACAGTTCGAATTGAATACATAGCACTTTCCACACTAAATCTCCCTACTTTGTGGCGTAAACTGCTTCGCGAAGAAAAAACAAAACCAGTGACTGGTATAGTGAAGTTCAAACGAGAAAATAATCTGAAACAAATTTTAACTGATACAAGTAGAAGGGGCTGGCCGGTCCTATACACAAAGGATGCCGCCTTTTAATTCATCGAAAGTATTAAATTGATACCAAAGGGTTAATTAAATTAATTGAAAGGGTTAATCGAAAAATGGCTAATCAAACTGAGAGGGTTAAAATAGATATTAAAGGGTTAAATGTATTCAAAGGGTTTATTTTTAATGTGATCAATTTTTTCTTGCTTTTCTTTCTTTCTTTCCTTTTATGGGAAGTTCTGCACGATGTTGACGGTGTGGTATCCTGGAGAGGGATCACCGGAGTGGTGGGTTGCAATGTCTTGTATAGGTGTAGAGTTTAGTGTAAGAGTTGGCTTAGGCTATTTTTTCTAAATTTTTTTAATTTTGAGGTATTTATAGGGATATTGATAACAGATAGGCGATTTTTACGAATATATTTAACACTTGAGAGAAATTCAGAGTGTTTAAACGATATCCAAGAGTGGCCTAAGTGTAAATTGTATATTCTTTGGGGCGATATTGCTTGTAGACAGTACATAGGAGACTTTGAAAGATGCGATTTACATGTTAAACACTCTGTTTTCGGAATTCAATTAAACGTTGGAGAATTTCAGAGTGCTCTACGTAGGAATAAATTACACGCATCGAAACGGAAATTTCAAACGACTGAATGAATAATAAGTGGAATTACGTGAGTCTGAAATGTAACGTGAATCTCGAGCTTAGAAATATAATTTATATGAGAGAGAATTTTAACCACGTGAATAACATCTGATGTCAACAATTGCAAACTCACCAAATAAAATCCAGCTAGTCAGTATCAATGAATATTTCCAAACTAGCATTTAAATTTTGAACAGACACAATAGCGTAATAGAAATACAAGTACACTACTTAATGCCTCTCGCACATACCTTGAGTATTTTTTAAAACAAGTCTGTTTGATGTGTAGTCGGACGTATTAATGAGTTCCGCATAGGAATTATGTCGTATTATAAGCTGTGTGTGTGGAGAACCTGATTATTTACATGTAGCAAATTCGATAGACTAATGAGTAGAAATTTACGACAAAAACTTTGCATTCGTCCTACAACAGACAACAAAACAATAATTTTTTAACCAAAGTTTCACTATTTACAGAATAATTCACCTTTAACACTAATTATTTCCGTCGGAGGGTAGGGACACTTGGATGACGTGAAGAGATGCATAATCCTGCAAAGCGTAATCATGCAACACTTTATAGAGACTTACTACAAATTTCCATAAATAGAGCACACTTGTTAACGCAAACAGTATTTTCGTCTACCAAATACAGAAATCAATTACTCTTTACAATATTGACTAAACACATGAAAATTTAATATATATTTTCACGATAAAACACTTCATATTAAATCGCGTAGAGATAGTTTGTAGTTGAGCTAACACCCCCCCCCCCCCAATTCGTAAGCTCATTGACTGCCAAGTGTCTCGAGGTACTGTGTTTATGATGAAGCTGATGACTAGCATGTCTGCCTTCCACAAACATTGATGAACGAATGAAGATGGCGGAGAGATTGAGATAGCTGAGGTCACTTCGCTTAAAACCTCCCTGCACCCCCTTTCCTCTCCTCACCAGACCATGTCTGCAGGACCCTGAGGTCAAGAAACCAGCTTGCACCCCCTTTCCCCTCATCTCCCTCGTCCGTGCACGCTGCCCCGAACTGCCTGCGATCGTCAAATATATTTGCTAATTTCTCAAGATGGCATCAACTGCCTAATTGCATGCAGATCGGGAGGACTATGCCTGCCACCCCCTCCTGCCCCTACACTGCACCCCTCAGAACCAGCCCAATTTCACGATGACAGCCACCCTCCAGCCCCTCCCTCCCCAACCAAACTGTGTCTGTGAGGCCCTAGTGGTCAGTAACCTGTCTGTCCTCGATTCTCATTTTTCACAATGTATTTAAGATGGTGATAAATGCCCAGTTGCATGCACATCAGGAGCAGGCTGCTCGTAGCCGCTTTCTCCCACCCTACCCTGCAGCCCTTATCCAGAGGAACTTACCCCAAGGTCAAGAACCCAGACAATCACTCCCGCCGCTCCTGAAGCTGTATTTGTGCAAACAGCGAGTTCTTCTCCAAGAACAAGACTACATACCCATCCCCCACTACACTATTCAGAAAGTGTATTTTCTAGTGCTGGCTCCCCCCTTCAGCTTACCAGCCCTTCACTGCAAAGAGCACTTCCTCTGTTATGAACGAAGCTTGCTTCAAGACCAAAGCGACGGATTCCCTAGGGAGGTAGCAGTGGATTCTGAACTGACTTGGGTTATTTCCCCTCTCCTCAACCAACTGTTATTTTCACTCGGATACTGAAGCTTCTTCCTATATTTTGGAAGGCAAAGGCCTGGTGCAATCCCAGCTAAATAAAATTTCACAAATACCACTGATAAAACTTTATTTGTCCTCATCACTAATAAATACATTTCAAATGATTTTAACACACAATAAATTCAATTAAAAACGTAAACCATTTTAAACTTTATACAGTTTACAGCAAAATTTATACCATTTTCCAACAACTTTTAGGTAATCACTGATTAGGTTTCATTTCAACACAGCCATAAGACATAATTTTAACTCGCTAAGACTTTAAACATTGAAAGAACACCGGTTTTTTAAAACATTTTTTTATTCAAGTTTAAACTATACATTGTAAGCAATTACTCAAGTTAAACTTTATTTTCAACTACTGAAACATATATTTATTCATCTAACTGACAAAAATATGTATTTCATATGTAGACTTCTCTGCGACACAAAACATTTTACTATACTATAGTGTATGAAAATATAATCTCGCTAATGTTTATTATTCTATGTTGAGTAAAAATCAGTTCCAAATTTATTTTGGAAAGGAAGTCGACTACAACAACATGTTTTTACAAAAGATATGAGTACGAGTCATTTTAAAACCTTGTACAATACCAGCTAACGGATAGCTGAGAATCGAGTGTATGTGGGAGCAGACGAAACTTTGGTCTTAAGAGCCGATGAGAGTGTCGTTTGTCAGTTTGGTTCGCTTTGCGATGTCGCGGTCGTATGAAAACTACTTTCTTGGCTTATCTATGCAAGATTTTAACAAAGAGCATAATGATTTTGATTGGGAGTGTTTCAATAGACTAATCAATGGTTCGGATGATTTAGTAAGTAGTTTCTTAGCTTTTTTAGAGAAAGAGGAGTTTACCCTCACATTGCAACCTCTTATGGTGTGATTATCACTATCTAAGAGACTGTCCACAGCACCATCAGCTATTGCGTCCACATATTTCAAGTTTGCAGCACCGTCTGCCATTTTGCCAATGTATACGAGAGTGTCCACAGCACCACCAGCTACAGCTACTGCGGACAGTGCTGTAAACTTGGAAGATGTGGATCTTCCAAGTTTACAGCACCATCCACCATGGTACCAATGTTGACGAGTGTGTTCACAGTGCCAATGTCTAAGATAGTGACCACAGCAGCATCAGCTACTGGATCCACATCTTTCAAGTTTGCAGCACCGTCCACCACAGTGTCAGTATCTAAGAGAATGTCCACAGCATCATCAGCCACTGCATCCACATCTTTCAAGTTTGCAGCACCATCCGCCACGGTGCCAATGTCTGAGAGAGTGTCCACAGCACCATCAGCCGCTGCGTGTACAACTTTCACGTTTGCAACACCGTCCGCCACAGTGCCAATGTCCACGAGAGGGTCCACAGCACCATCAGCTACTGCGTCCACATCTTCCAAGTTTACAGCACCGTCCACCACAGTGCTCCCACCTATAGAGTTTGGAGCTTTAGACATAAGAAGAAGAATAACAGGTGAGCAACAACTGTCAACATCCAAGATTTCCTCATGTTGTAAACCATTAGATTTAATGTCTCCCTCTCTAAATATCTCTCCAAAGGCTGTATTGACCAATGATAATTAATTATAGGAATTAGAAGAATTTTTAAATTTTAATTTGGTTGTATGACCTGATCCAAGTCAGCCATCTATTGAAATATTGTCACCTGGAACACCTCGAGATAAATTAATTTCTCTGCCTCCTCCTATATTCAATCTGTCACTGCAATAAATAATTTATAGCCCAATCTTGTTACCTCTTTACCAGTAGTTGTTATTCCAGTTAAGAAATGCAAATTAAGATTATGTCTTGACCCTACACATAAATTGTATTGAAAATTCGCATATTCAGTGATGAATGATTCCTTCTACGGTATAAATTCACAATTTTTTTTCATTATGAAAATATTGTACTGATTTTTTACTTGTAATATGGTGAAAAGTTTTTACAGTATAATGATTGAAAATATAAAGTTCTAACAATTTATATAGAAATTTCATTGATTTGTTACAATATTAATGCAATTTCATTCAGTCGTAATAATTTGTAAAGAAATTTGATTCGGGGGTAACGATTTTTAAAGAAAATCATTCATGATGGAAAGTTTATTAAGAAACTTTATTATTATTTCAATTTTATGATTATGTAAATTTATCACTCTAAACACCTTTTGAGGTCATAAAGGCGAATGGGGGAGTTTTTTAAATGTATAAATGCCTGTTTTGCTTATACATGTAAATGTTAGAGTATTTTTATATTTTTGAAGTCGTACCAGGATATGGTGTGTTTATTTTTTACAGTTTTATTGACATAAGATGGCGTTTTTTGGTTAAAGAAAGCCCGTTTGACTTCTACATGTAAATGAGAGAGTAACTGAATATTTTTGAAGTTGTATCAGGATATGGTACATTAATTTTTTTACAGTTTTTATTTACGTAAGATGGAGTTTTTGGTTAAAAAGAATGTTTGGCTTGTACATGTAAATTATAGAGTAATTGAATATGTTTTAAGTTGTATCAGGACATGATACAATTATTTTTTTACAGTTTTAATGGCATAAGATTTTTGTGGTTAAAAAAAAGTATCTTTGGCTTATACATGTAAATGATAGAGTATTTGAATATTTTTGAAGTTGTATCAGGATATGGTACCATTATTTTCTACAGTTTTAATGATGTAAGATGGAGTTTTTTTGTTTAAAAAAGCATGTTTGGCTTGTACATGTAAATGTTAACATGATGAACAAGAAAAAATGTATTTAGTTCGGTATATAACATTTGTAAGAATTTAGTGCTAAACAATGTTTGTATTTCATTTAAGGTTATGATTTAACATGAAGTTATGATTTTAAGTTGTGGTATTTTTTTCAGAAATCAGGATGCAACTGTAAAAAGTGATTGTATTTCATTTAAAGTTGTGATATAGTATGATTAATGCCAAGATGTATAATTTATTCTGTCTTGAAAGTGATTGTGAAATGTTTTAATATGACATATTCTTTCAAGTTAAAAACAAATAGTGTGACATATTATTTATTTTTTAATAACTTATGTCACTACATTTTGTCAATAATATCTTATGTAAATGAGAAAACAATGCTATGAGTAGATGTCTATCTGTAATGGTGAACTGATGACTTGTATTTAAATTTGGGATAACTTTTTGCTTGCTTTCTTGACTTTAAAAAAAAAACCTCACTCATTTAAATTAAAACTTGATTAAAAAACTAACTTACTTTAAAGGACTGAAGGAAAATTACAAAACATTATGGAGAAAATCAAACATAGCCGAATGAATGAATGAAGTTTTGCAAAGAAACGTAGCAGCAGGTTAATATCTTGAGAGGACCCTCATCCACTGCGGCTATTCAAGTTGAAAATTGTAGTAGGACAGCACTCTGCTGACCAACTTTTGTGGCATCTCCCAGGGGAATATATTAAAGCAAACCCTGCAAACCTTCACAGAGGTAGGTAGCAAAGACCTCTGTCTCCTTGCCTACAATCTGTGACTGCACCGACCACAGTCCAGCAAGCATTTTTAAAAATATTTAATTTTCCATACAAGCACACAAATTACAAGAATGTCTGTTCAAAATACAACACGATGATGCCAGGAGAAGAAAATATACTTAATATTTAAATTAGTTTTTAAATAAAAATTCAACTTAAGTTATGCTATAATACCAATATATTTTCCCTTAAATTTACAAGATTTCATACCTTTTAGTAAAAAAAGTAAGAATAATGTTAAAATTGCGATCTTACAACTCCGGAAAACATGTTTTCTGCCTGTATTCATACTGTTTTGTTAAACTTATGTCGGAAAATGTTAAAATATTAAATAAATTCAAATACATCCATTTTATGTTACATGGAATACATTTATACTATTAGAAATGTTTTGGTTAGATATAAAGAAAGGGAAAACATTGGTTACCATGCTGGCCTCCCCAGGGTAGGTTACACCCTAAAACAAATTTTATCGCAGTTTGTGGATATCGTGTTAGACATTGGTCTGTGCAGTTTATCGGAAATCTCTCATTTCCCCTAGTATCACACGTGCACGACTTGGTACTTTTACCCTCACTTCACCCTCTTTGGCTCTCAAGACAGCGATGTTAGGAGCAGTCTAAATCTCTCCCAATATTTATTTTCTCTCCTATATGTTGAATTGATAGTAAAAACATCTCATAACGAGTGAATACTTGTAGAAAACATTTTTTAATGAGTGAATAAAATATATTTTTGTTTGAATAATAGTAAAAAAAAAATGTTTTGTTTTAATAAGTAAATAAAATAAGGCTTTTGTTTCTGTGTGATTTTACAAGTCATAGTTTACTTGATTCAAATATACATTTGTTGTTGTTTGAATATTAAATCTGGATATTATAATAGAAACTTGATTTCAGGGACTTGTAATTTTTTTTTTCACTTCTCATATAGTCAACCTGTTGCGTAAGGTTGAAACCACAGCGAGTCAGGCCAAATCTCTCGGGGTATGCATTCAGAGGGTCGGCGACATGAAGCAGGGGAGCCAACAGCAGAAAAAATATTTACTGAATACTCTATTGAGGAGGGCGCGTTGTCTTCAAATGTGAACTGCAGGGGTGTCATCTCAAGAAAAATACAAAAAAGCATTCTCAGGGCTGATGCTGGGGTGTGTAAAACTGGTTTTTGAGAAAACACCTGGCTGGATCGATACTGGAGGTCTTCAGAAAAAGTCGCCTTCGGGAGTATGGGTAGTAGGGGGCACATTCCTCTGGATAAGGGCCGGTTCTGAGGAGTGTAGGTGCGAGGGGGTGGCTGGCATCGTGGAGTCGGGTCGGTTCTGTGGGCGTGGGATGGGAGGGGGTGGCTACGAGCAGCCTGGTCCCGATATGCATGCAACTAGACATTTGTCGCCATCGTGAATCAGTTGCGAGAAATGAGAATCGAGGACAAATGGATGACTGACCCATAGGATCTCGCAGACACGGTTTGGTTGGGATGGGGAGGGGATGGAGGGTGGTTGGCATTGTAGAGTCGGGCCGGTTCCGAGGGGTGCAGTTAAGGGAAGGGAGGGGGTGGCAGGCAGGGTCCTTCCCGATCTGCATGCAACTAGGCAGTTAATGCCATCTTGAGAAATTATCGAAAACATTTGATGATCGCGGGCACTCAGGGCAGCATGCACAGACAAGGGGTGGGGAATAGGAAGGTGGTGCAAGCTGGTTTCTTGACCTCAGGGTCCCGCAGATGCGGAATAGGGGGAGGGGAAAGGGGGTGCAGGGAGTTTTGAAGCTAAGTGACCTCGTATATTCCATTCTCCTCCATCTTCAGTCGTACATTAACGTTTGTGGGAGACATATGTGCTAGTCGTCAGCTCCTTTATAAACACCGCATCTCTAGACCCTTGGCAGCCAACGAGCTTATGAATGCAGGGAGCTCAACTATGCACAATCTCTAGTGATAGCTGCGATTTAATATAAAAGTATTTTATCGGGAAAATTAAAATGTTCGTGTGTTTAGTCAATATTGTGCAACGTAATTGATTTCTGGGTTTGGTAGACGAAAATACTGTTTGCGTTAACAAGTATTTACGGAAATTTGTAGTACGTCTCTATAAAGTGTTGCACGATTATGCTTTGTGGGCTAAAGTATTTCTTCACATCATCCGAGTGTCCCTACCCTTCGATGGAAATAATTAGTGTTAAAAGTGGATTATTCTGATAATAGTGAAACTTTAGTTAAAAAATTATCGTTTTGTTGTCGGTTGTAGGATGAATGCAGAGTTTTCTCATAAATTTCAACTCATCTGTCTATCGGCTTTACTGCACATATATAATCAGGCTCTTCACTCACACAGCTTATAAGATGACATAATTGCTATGCTGGACTCATTAATACATCAGACTCCACATCAAACGGACGTGTTTAAAAAAATACTCAAGGTATGTGCGAGAGGCATTAAGTAATGTACATGTATTTCTATTACGCTATTGTGTCTGTTTAATATTTAAATCCTAATTTGGGAATATTTATTTATTCATACTGACTAGCTGGATTTTGTTTAGTTAGTTTGTACTTGTCGACATTAGATGTTATTCCTGTAGTTAAAATCTCTCTCATGTAAATTATATTGCTAAGATCGGGACTCACGTTACGTTTAAGACTCACGTAATTCCACTTATTATTCACGTAGTCGTTTGAAATTTCCGATTCGAATCGTGTAATTTATTCATATGTAGAACACTCTGAAATTCTTCAATGTTTAATTGCATTCCGAAAACAGATTGTTTAACACGTAAATCGCACCTTTCAAAGTCGCCTATTTACTGTCTAAGAGCAATATATCCCCAAGAACATACAATTTACACTTAGGCCACTCTTAGAAATCGTTTAAACACTCTGAATTATTCTCATGTGTTAAATATATTCGTAAAACTCGCCCAACCACCACCAACATCCCTACAAACACCTCAAAATGGAAAAAATGAGACAAATTAGGCTTAGCCCACACTTGCACCCACACTTGCACTAAACTCTACACCTATATATGACATTGCAACCCACCACTGGTCATCGCATTCAGAACACCACACCGTCAACATCGTACAGGGCTCCCCACAAAAGGAAAGAAAGAAAGAAAATCAAGAAAAAAATTGATCCCATTAAAAATGAACCCTTTCTAACCATTTAAACATTTTTTGGTTAGTTTAATTAACCCTTTGAATATCAATTAAACCCTTTCCATTAATCCAAAGGCGGTATCCTTTGTATTTAGGACCGGCCCGCCGCTAATACTGATATAGTTATGCTAGTAGTGTTTCCACCACCACAATCCAATCCCATTCAATCCAATCCAATCCTACTTCTCATACCATGCACCAAGCCGAATGACACCAGTCAAAATACACTGATCAGCCATACCAAACACTTTTAACTCAAGCATGCCTTAACATTACACAAATAAATACTGCCCACGCCATTCGACATACGCCAACAATCTCAAGACAGATATATTGGAATACATATCACCCCACATACCATCCATGTTAACCGAAGCGTACCAAGCACATTAATTTATAGTCCAGGCCAACCCATAACCTAACATCCATACTATCTGCTCTACTAACCATCACCAGACTAAATCTACGCGTAGCTTTGAGAGAGGAAACATAGGGCGACACTGCTGGTGCTCTACAGACCAAACTGATAAAATTGCTCCGCGTGACTGACGTTTTATCGACGGGCAATACGCATGCGCGGAGCAGATCTCGTCTGTAAAAAAAAAAAGAAATAATTGCAGTTGGCCGCGGGGCACTACTGAACTGAACAACCCCCACCCCTGGACTCGCCGGACGTGTTTCGGACTACTCCACATTATTTTCTCCAGTAGTGTTAGACGTGCCAGTTTCTTGGTACACATGCCAGTTTTTAGGGTGCCGTACCATGCACCAAGATACTTTCGTCCTGGTACGCGAAAATACCAAGATTTCAACATTTGCGATCACTTGTAACAGAAAACACCACAAATGTATTTCGAGTCCAGTACTTTACTTCACAAGAAAGTTTCTTGGGGCAAAGCACAGCTGATCTGAATTTCCGAACATAATTCTGCGCATCCAGTTTTCCGTTTCATCTCAAGCAGGTTTTAGCGTATTGTGTCATCAAGCATCGCCGCGAGTTCGAAATCTCAGCAACACTTACAGTTACTAATGCATTGCTGAGAGCCAGATTGAATCTAGAGCTCACTTCTACATAGTTAAATGCAATATGTGTGCATAAGACTTCCCCTTCTTCTAACATACAGTTTGAATTTTTTCGAATTAAATGCGGAAGTAAAACATTTTCTATCTCTTTTTTAAACTTAAATAATTTGTTACTTTAGTAGTTCATGTTTTTGCATGCCTTCAAGTGTTGGCGCATTTTGTTAAAAAAAATAGTGTTGTGAAGCTGCCTGTTACCCAGAGTACACACAATAGTGGCTTGGCTATTTTGGTCTTGTCAAGTTGCATGGTGTACCAGTTGTTTATGAGGTCAGTAGCATCTCTGATTTTCTCGTTTGTATTTCACTATAGAGGTCAACAGGGAATCGAAGCTCTATAGGGATTTCGTGGGCCACTAAATTGTTAGGTAGAATGACTTCACCAACTGTTGAAAAAATGAAATTGTTAGGTAGAATGACTTCACCAACTGTTGAAAAAAATGAAAATAATGCTCGGTAATAAAGAAAGCTGTATATTTTATAAACAATATAATTTTATTTTTAAATATACTGAACTCACAAGTAAATTATGTTTAATTATTCTCATCATCATTAAAAAAATATATAATTTTTATGTAGGCATGCACTGTCAGCGCCTGAGCGTTGAGTTGTTCACTTGTTTTTTTTTTTCTTTGTTCGTTGCTGGAGAAGGTGACGTTGATGTTTGTGACCAATTGCTGGAATTGGAATACTTGAGCTTTATTGAATTTTCAAATGCAGAATGCATAAGAATTAAATGGTACAAGAGTTATTGATATCAGTGACAATGCCTTTTTATAAGGAATAAATATGTACAAAGCATCTTAACAGAGTAGCCAACCTATGTATGCTCTACCATATATTGTTAAACACGCATTGAGTGCCATTTTACTGTTTGTAAATACAGCATTTAAATATAACATCTTAACCAAATTGTTACTGGCTGTAACTAAAACGCCTGTCTGAAGATTGAAATAATTAAGTTTAAGAGTTGTACGGTTGGCAGCAAATTCTTCCTAACAGAAGAAAATAACGGTCCACCAAAATAGCATTGAGCTCCGTCTCTTTACCTTACTTGCTTTGTGGAGGTCAGCAGCCACGGGGGACGGGTCGTGCAGTGGGTGTCGATGGCACGGGACATAACGGGTCTCCCGCATCTGGCGAGAGAGAGAGAGAGAGAATGAGAGTGAGAGTGAGAGAAGACCCGTTGCGGAGGGGGCGGTGCAGGAAGAAGGTGGCCTGCTGAAGACAAGCGGGTGGCGATGCGAACCTCCCTCGGGCGAATGGTGATTAACGAGGCCGGCCGGCGGGTCGCCAGGAGACGTTTTTATTAGGTCCAATTGGATAACAGCTGCTGTGGCCTGCGAGAAATGTGCCGATTGCCGCGCGCCTCTGCGGCTGGAGTGCGGACCACGGCCCGGCTCCTTAAAGCTTCCTACACAATAGAAAACTTTAGCATTTGACTTTACGTTTCCTTTCCTCTGACGAAACCACCAATACACAATACAAATTGAACATCGGTTTCTCGAGCTTCGTAAAAATGTATATCTTGTTATGTAAATAATTATAATACTATCCAAGAATGCATTTTACGTACCTTTTTTCTTTTTTTTAAATTGGCTTAAGATTTACTATAAAAGTTTTTTTCAAAACAAATATTCATTTGTATATTTTATTAAAATATTTCAATTCATATATTTCTTATTCACGTTATGTTCGTTTGCCATTTATTTAATTTAAGACGAGCTTTGTTCAATATGCCGAGATTAAAATCGTCCTACAGTAAAATAACGCACTTTCCACGTAACTTCTGTTAGATTCTCGGCAAAATTGCTGCTTTACTTTGGACTTTAAATTTCAACTTTTCGAAATCGTAAAGTCAAGAGTGCTTCACTTTTCCTTTAACAGATCCATTGTGTCGAACTCCGTAAGAAACAATATGTCGAAAGCAAACGTAAAGTCAAATGTTAAAGTCAAGTGTTAAAGTTTTCAATTGTGTAAGGGCCTTAAGGCTCGGCCTCACACGCCTTGTTAAATTATTGGCTCTAGCTTATTTCAGTTGTATACCGGCACTTATTACGAAACTGCTACTATACAATCATGACAATATACGTAACGCTGAAGTACAAACATAAATTCTGAAAATTTAAATTGTCATGCCGTATTTTTTCGAGAATTATGAACACATTAATGCAATTTTACAATCACCATATCACATTAGGATTAAGTTTGATAAGTTTGATGACTATATTAGAAGGGGATTGTCAATCGAGATAATGCTATAGTAACAAATATTTGGTTATTTCACTGAAAAGTAAGTTATGACATATAAATGGAAATTTCAACATGGCGGAAGAGGTCGAGCCTTAACCAGAGAGTGCTTACAGTACAGAGGTGAAACAGCCGCTAGTTATTGAAATTGTACTTCGGAAATACGCCACTGCAGAGCTGTGTCCCCAAGACTAGGTGATGCCAATATATAATTAATCCCATCAAAAATAACACCGTAAGGAATTTAGTCACGAGTTGTGCCAAATTAATCCTTTTAGATCCAATTTAGTATACGATTCCAGGTGTTGCAAACAAAAAATTGTATGATCCGCGCTGTACTTAATTCGGCACAGCGCTTGTTTCTTTGTCACAGACATTGAGCTGAAGAATATTTGTTCGGCTACGGTTATATGAACCATTCATAACCTAGACCGGAAAGACGGTAGGTACTTAGGCTTAACGTCTCATCTACAATCAGCGAGGTCATTAGAGATGGAGCAAGTTGTACAGGTAGGAGGGATTGGGGAAGGGATGGGAAGGAATCGGCTATGGCCTTTGTCATTGACCCATCCCAGCATTCGCCTTGAGTGATTTCGGGAGAACATGTGATGTGTTATGAGCTGACTCCACTCATAATAAGAACATGAAAAAGAATTATAGTATTTTGTAGAGGGTTAAGCTAAGATGACTTATAGAAAAAGTAAATAAAATATTTTGTATCCATCTCCAGCAGTTATAAAATTGTTACATAGAAACCAAGACAAGAGATAAATTGGAAGGTTGATTTGGTCAGAGAGAGCGAGAGCACGATAAAGAAGGAACTTGACTAGTCTCACACACTGGCTTCGCCGCCCAGGGGTAGGACGTAGCCGCACTTCGTCTAGCAGCTGACCTCGTCCCTTGACAATAGCCGACTGCCCCGATGACCTTCCTCGCAGCCGAGCCCACTCTTCGCGCCCCTCCACGTGTGTGGATTGTCGTAATGCATTGTGATTGGCTCCCGTTGTGTACTGGAGGCGGAGTCTCCTTGTAGTAATTATCCCCAGGAATGTCCTGAGGTTCACTGGATCCAAATTTCCTGGTGTTCTTTGCACATTGCTATGACAAGTTAGACGTTACACTCCGGTTCGCCGTTATGGTTTCTTAGTGTACCAAGCTCGCCTGTGGCCTCCTTCACTGGTATGTTGTTTTGACAGATGGCGCACAACATACGGGAAGGCACACGGGAAAATCGAAATCAGGGTGGCCGGACTGAGATTCGAACCCCGGTCCTCCCGAATGCGAGTCCAACGTTTAACCACTGAGCCACCTCGCTCTGGCAGTAAGACGGTTTGTGAATCAATTACCCACAGATAAGATCGTTGTTCATTGAGCTTCGCAGTGTGCAGTAGAAAACAAATCTTGCCTAAACGTGCGTAATGTGCACAGTTGTGCGCATTGGGTCTGAATGCGTTAAAATGAAACGAAGCAAGACGAGAGACAAGCGAACGAGCAACAAAGACAAGACATGAGACCGAACAATTGGGTAGGTGATTTCTGAAATGGAAACTAACAAACCGATTATCCATGCCAACATATGTCCTGAAATGTACAGAAATACTGTAAAATTTAAAAGCAGGACAGACCAGGGAGACGAGAAAGACGATGAACAAACCGGGAAGTGCGGAATCATATGTAAGGAGATAGCACCGGCAGATGGATTGGATGAGAAGAGCATTTGCAATGTAGGGTTTACATACAGCAATATGTTAAGGAAAGATACATCACTGTCGCTATAGTTTAAAACACAGTTTGACACAAGAATAAATATCGTAAACAGAGGGCTACTTAAGGGGGCCGCCTACCTGACGCGACATGGCACAGGAGCGAGTGAACGCTAAGGGCGACACTGGCACGCCCATCAAGTGCCGCATCGCCACTTTGCGTGAAGCACTAAACTAGCGCGCAAGCTTTTTGTTGAACCGTTTTTTTTCTATGGGACTTTAAGTGGTGACCATATTATTTTACTGATGGAAGGTCTGATGCAAAGAACTACAATCCAGGATTGTATCTGAGTTCCACGTAGATCCAGTCAGCACATTTTGACATGCGGCAGTCTGAAAATGCTTTTCTTAGCTATGTTAGAGGGCATGCAAATAGTGGTTCTAATATGCCTAGTATCATGAAAGCGACATTCCGTTATGGCCTGAAGTTTCTTTTCTTTTCGCAAATTAGCACATGGGCGCACGTGGATTAATTTAGTAAAAAAAAAAAAAAAAAACTGATTTCTCAACACACTGCAACACATTTTAAGCTCCTAGCCAAATATATAAATTACCAACAAAATATCGATTTTGTCGTGAAAAAAGATTTAGGTGACATTGAAATGTCCAATGCTTTTCTAAGTAGAATAAACACAATTGTTTACAGTTAGACGTACATGACAACTAGAGAGAACCCGTAAGGCACGCGTGACGAATTTTCCTTTCTGTGCGAGGACAAATTGTATATAAAAATCCGAAACAAAAAAAAAAACTGCTCGAAGTTAAGGAAAAACTACATAATAAATGGAAGAAGATTGGAATCAACGTCGAAGGTGGTATGTAGGCAGCGTAAGTCGTTACCGGCGTGTGGAGTAGGACAATGAAGAAGTCGCAGGTTCATTAAAATACGCCCCTAACAAGAAGTGCGCGTTTGTGTGAAAGAGCAAGGAGGCGAAAGTTCAAGGGCCAATCTTAAGGATTCTCTCAAGTAGATGGAAAAATGTGTTTCCAGGACAAGGGTTGGGGTCTGTGGATCTGCGGATCCGCCGCCATCCTGGATTCCCGCCATTTTGTGATGTTCATGACACTGAGATGTCGGCCATCTTGTTTCCAGTCACCGTATTTTTTCTGCTTACCATTTTGTTTTTACGTCCGCCATCTTGTTTTTCCCTTTTTTTCTCTCAAAATTCCCTGCTTTCCTTTTAAAATGTACTGTTTTCCCTCGAATTTCTCGTTCTTTCGCTCGTAACATCTATAATTTACCCTCTATATTAGTATAAGTTTTTTGTAAATCAATTTTTCGCTTTCCCTCCACTACGGCCGCATGTCCGCCATATTGACAGCTCCTGAAAAACATCCCTATGGTGTTGAGCTGCTACCTTAATAGCCTTACTTAGCTAAAATTAGTAGTGCTCCGCAGTTTGCTTCAATGACTCCATTTTGGGACTGGGGAGTCAAGAGTCATCTTGAATTCGATGGGCGAAAATCCAATATGGCTGCTGATCCGCGGATCCATAGCACCAATCCTTGTCCTGGAAACCCTTTGTTACCTCTACTCTTTCAAGAAAACTGTATCTTTAAAACAATCACCTGTGCGAATTTTCTTGTCATCTCACGCCCGTTCTTTGAGGATGAGTTTCCTTAAGAAAGATAAAAACCGCACCTGTAATGAGCGCCATTTTTCATTTCTTAAAATTCCGAAACGAACATATTGTGTCTATAGTTGATTCACTATAACTTCGGCCTTTTGTGAAGCCCTGCTAAATTTCTACTTTTGGTTACTGATTACGTATCCTTCCGCTACACGTAAACATAAACACTGCCATGTGACTTCTACTTTTATAACTGTCAAATGCGTTGGTTGCTGTTTACAGCTGTTCAAAGAATGCTGTCATATTCCCTACGAATGTTCACAATTTAGGCCTACAAAATATTTAGGTCGACTTTATAATTATTTGTTACACACGATATAGCACATTAAGCATAATACACATTAATATTTAGCCACGGCGGTGTTTGTTACAACTGTGGCGGAAACAACAGTAGTATTTAATCTGTTGTTATTAATACGTTTGGAATAAAGTTAAAACGAAGGGACAACCAGTCCAACGAAACGACATAGCAAATTCAAGAACGCAACTCGTGTCGTTTATTTATTGTACGTAACATCGACAAACGTAAAAGATAGTGGTGAACATGCAAACACATAGGCCTACCGTAACATTTATCCCGCTAATATTTACACGCATTGGTACTTACTGGTTTGTAGGTTTATTTTATTATTTACTTGAATGTATCTGGTTCGGCTTATTATTTTTTGGGGGGATTGTGACAGACATTCAAATCACAGAAATGTAAGCTCGTTACACAACTGTGTTTCAAACACCTAGCGCGAAGGTACAACGTTGTGATAAACAGATGTGGATATACATATTTATCACAACATTGTAACTTCCCTAGGATGTTTCAAAAACACGAATACGAACTTGACGTTTCGTTCAGAAACACGCCGTGTCATTGTCACGTCGCCACACACCACTGGCAATCGTACGGCACTATGAAAACGGCCCGCCCGCCATATTGGGACAAGCGCGTGGCTAGGCCACGTCTGCCAACCTGCTGGATTTGTCAGTGTGTCGCGCAACGAGCTGTGTCGCGCCATCGCATCTAAAATATGTCGTTGCATCTAAATACCATATAATACGTATTTAAACAATAAAATCTCGTGTCAGTTGTAAATTACAATCTCTAACATCATTATTGTTGCTGTAATTAGTATGACATGTTCTGAAATTAGAAATAACAAAATGTGTATTTTTCCTGGTACACAGGTGGTACGATCTTCGAGAGAAAGAAGACAGAGAGAGAACGAGAGAGAGAGAGAGAGAGAGAGAGAGGGGGAAGAGAGAGAGAGAGAGCGACACGCTCGCGTATTAAATCTTTATTCCGAACGGAAATAAAAACACCAGCCTACGCACGGGAATTTGTGCAGATATTTTTAACTGCAGTAATGAAATGTGTTTCCGTCATTGCTACCTAACAATATAAACAAATCAATTGGCAACGTTTACCGTACAAATAGTATACATAAAAACAAGGTTAAAAAATATTGTAACTGTGAACTATTTCTTACCAGCCATTGCCAACACGTCGCTGCTCTCGCTGTTGTTAATTCATGTTTAATACGAAATAAATATTACAAGTTATATAAGATAATAAGGTAAAGTTTAATTTATTTCATAATACAGTACTCTAAAGTTAATCACGGTGTTAAATATTTGTGGAATACAAGTTATTGGGAAAACAGGTTGACATATTACGCCTAGGGTGATTTTTCAAAGGTTCGTTTCCAAAAGGCCGAAGAAAGCGTGAATGGACTATATTGTGTAAATGAGCGAAAAAACTAAGATCTTAGTTTGTTACATGCCGCGGATATTCTATTTTGTCCTGTATGTTTTAACAACGCGTCTCTTCTTTGAAGTTCCTTCTTAAAGAGCCTCCACAAACAGATGTATTTAGTTTTTTTTAATAGTGGTTGTTACCGTATTCGTGTAGTTGAACATGCCACAAAAGATTCGCTATAAACAGTTTTTTTTTTAGATATTGCTTGTATACATCTCCGGCTGAACACTGGAATGCTTGTAACTGACATAATTTATAAGGTCCGTGTCCTGACTCAAGCCTTTGTTACACGTTGTCGTCTAGACAATATTTTAGTACCTGTCGTCTCTGTAATAACTGAAATATCGATTTCTCTGTGTCTAACATATCCCTGCAAACCAAGTTCAGAGTGTTCAATGACATTGTATATTAAGAAAAAAATTGTATATGTGTTGATGAAATAGTTCTTATATTACCGCAGCGCTGTGATTTCGTGCTTTATATAAATTTCATTTGTTTGAGCCAGTTCTATCCTTACACTACGTTATCTGTCACTCGCTGTAATGGGGTCCTACATGCCGGTGCTTCCTAAAGCGTCAGCATACGTGGCGAAGAAATTGGACAAGCGATGACGATCCGAGATCCAAGCCCTAGCGCGACTCAAAATATTTCCCAGTATCAAATGGTTTGGAGTGCACTGTAATTGCGATGTCGTCGTCTGGCAGCCGTTCGACGTAACACCCAAGCTTTGTCCTATTTCTGGGCATTCGCAATGGCGTTAGTGATCACAGTATACTTACAGACACTGAAAAGTCGGGGGGGGGGGGGGGGATCCGAAAACACTGAGCGTCCTGATCCTTTTACGATTGGATGATGCATTTTTTTTTACTCGGTTGGGAACTTTGCAGGCTGGCCACAAAGGTTCAGTACCAGAATTCACATTGGCCCAGAGAAATCTGAATGTATATTCCATTCACGATTAATTCCAACTTTTCTGAAGCCCTGCTAAAGTTCTTCCGGGATAATCCTCCGCCTTGTGCAACCAAAGCCTAACCGAGTCTAGAAAACTACACCAAAGGGAGTACGCACCCCATTCGTCCGCACTCAGTGTAATAATATTTTTGCACGAGAACTGTTTATTAGTAAACATTACCAACACACCTACATATAAGTAAAAGTTTAATTTAACAAAAAAAAAGGCACTTATGTTAATACAAGTATGAAACTCTTGTGATGTGTTACATATTTAAGAAACAACCAAACACGTCATGCAGGGGGTGATTTTTCAAAATTTGGTTCAAAAAGTGTGAGGAATTCGTGAATATACTATAACTAGGGACACCCGAATTTCGCGAAAAGATTTCCGAGCATGCTATATTCCAATAGCCTACGGGCATTCCAGCAGTCTTCCGTTGCTTATTGGTCGCGTTTCTCTGTGGCATTACCCCACTTGACTGGCCAATCAGAATTAGGTTACTCCGATACTGTACGTCTGTGATTCGCGGGCAGACACCTAAGACGGGTAACACGTAGATCGTCCAATCACGAAGGCGGATCTGAGTTAACGTGTCATGAAGTGCAACTTGTCTTATATGCTATATCTTGGTACACTCACGGTAACCAATGATAGAAATAAAGTTTTTCTGGCTTGTGCACAGTAAATTGAGAGCTATGGAACTGTCAGCATTTCCGACGATAAACCATCGTCTCTTAACCACGGCGTGAAACTCTAGAGAAAGCAGCGGGCGGTCAGCTTGAAGCGCTCGTTGCGCCCTGTTTTCACATCGCCCGCCCGCCTGCGCTCTGCCAAGAGAACCTCGTAGAGTGGAACTGGCCTCTTTTCAACGTGCCCGGAGCCTTGCTAATTGAATACACCCGGAGTAGCCAATTAAAGGTAGGGGAATACGGTGTAAGGGATTGACTGGTCCAGCGGCGAGTTCCACCCTCCTCTTTCAAACCCCCTGCTGTAAACTCATTTAAATATACCTCACCCCTTCATCATCCCTCTCCGGCCCCACACAAACCTTCTCGCAGCCCTTTGTGCGTGTTTCGAGGGCTGCGTTGGTCATTTGCTCACTTCGTATTGCCCCCGCCACCCCCTTCCACCCCCCCCCCCCCAACCACACTTTTCCCCGACAATCCATCCATCCACCCACCCACCCCCAAAGCTCTCTCGAAATGGAGTGGACAATCCGCGGAGAGCTCGTCAACTGTTTTCTAACGACCTGCAAGAAAACTGGCCAACTGAGCCGTGCAAACGAGCACGTGCCCTGATTGGCCGGGGTTGGCGATCTTCGCCACCCCCTCTCTCCTCCTGAGCTACCACCAATAAGCCGCTGCGAAACGGAGGGTGGTCACTTGAATGCCCGTTCGCTGTTACCGCGGTTCCTGCTACTGGGTCGCCGTCACCGCTACGGGGTCACACTTACGAGGCGAGGAGCGTAGAGGAGAAAATGAGGTAGAGTGAGTGCAGAGATTTGGGTGGCTCTTAACATCGAGGTCTTCAGAGCCGATGAGGGTGATTGGAATGAATATGGAGCGGTGACGGAATGAATGGGCGGGGGAAACGGGAGATCCCGGAGAAAACCCGCCGACCAACGGCATCGTCCGGCACGATTCCCACTTGCGAAAATCCGGTGACCCGGCCATGGATTGAACCCGTTTCGCATTGGTGGAAGACGAGCGTGCTAATCTCTCAGCCACCGTGGCCCCATGATGTAGAGTGCTCGTACAAGATGCGCAGTAGCCACTCTACGTGAGCCAACATTGAACTGCTTTTCTGCTATAGTCTATTCGCGATTTCTTCAAAATTTTTGGATCAAATCTTCGAAAAATCGCCCCGTACGTAATGTGTTTAGTTACTTCCTAAATATCTCGTGTATCACACGCGTTTTATACCTTTGTTAACATAAATGTATCTTATTTTTCGTTAAATTGAAGTTTTCCCTATATTTGCTTTATACTTTAAAACATTTATTTATAATTTAATATGAAAAAAAAAAAACAGTGAGAATACATGTGTGTTGGTAATGGCTAGTAATAAATAGTTACAATGCAAAAAATTATTACAAGTGAATGCGCACCAATTCGGTGCGTTGTCCTTTGGTGTAATATTCTAGACTTGGTTAAGCTTAGTTTGCACGAGGCGGAGGAATATCCTGGAAGTAGAACTTTAGCAAGGCTTTAGAGAAATGTGAAGTATCCATGAATGGGTTATAGTAGCAGATGTCACGACAAGCCGATGACATGTCTCGTAAAATTACTTACCTACACGTCGGGTCCACGTAACATAAATAGTCTGTGAGCTGACCAAGGCAGCTAGGGGCACGTTCTCTGTGGAAAGTGCGTTCTACTTCCGGAAATTACCTGTATTGTAGTGTATATCTTTGGAGTTCGAGAAGCTCCTAGACTGCGTTAACACACGTAACTTCAGTTTCTCTGTGCACTGTCTTAACTGATTTTTTTTTTCTGCGCGCAGTAGTTTTCTATGAGTACCACGATACTCCATGGCTGACTTTTAGAAGATATTCAGTAGTGATTTTGTTTTGCTAAGGGACTCAAGCTTCGCGTAAGTCAAAACATTAACACTACCCTCTTTCCCCGGGCGACCCTGTAGATGTATCTCTTCTCTATACTATTAATCAAGAATGAATGTTTGCCGCGTCAAACACTTTACGCCCAAACTTTGAGGACAGTGAGAAAGGGGGAACGGGCCTAGGGGAGATCAAAAATTCCCCATGGGGACGGGAGTGAGTTATGGTTGCCGACCTCCCTCCTCCACCCACCGGACCACTTCCAGGGGGAATGGGTTTTTGTGCCCCAGGCTTAAGGTACGTGTATACCATAAAATTTGGGTTTGGATGTGACATGATTATCGCGTCGAGAGCTGGAACCGAATTTCTGCGCACCTTTGGACCTCCCTGTGTCGATGTGGTTGTTTCCACTCTCCTGGTCTGCGCCGCACTCGCGCACCACAGCCACTGGCGCCTTGGCAGAATATGTTCTCGTCACTAAACACAACTCCTCGCCATTCATCTCTCCAGTTGCGTCGTTCGCGACACCATCTGAACCGGACTGCACGGTGTTGAGGTGCGAGATGAAGACTGTCGAGCGGCACCCTTGATCGTAGCCCAGCGTCCTGCTAAAGGCTGGTGATTGTCCTAGCTGTCACCCTGGGTGCAACAGTGGCCATAATCTGTGTGGCGGTCCCCGTGCGATCAGCAATGGATGCTCGTCTGATGCGGCGGTCCAGCTGCCGTCCGGAACCAGGTTGACGAGCATGTGCACCTTCGTTGGACCACCGGCACCACCAATGATGCACAGCGGACACTTCACATCCTACGCATGTGCCTCCTACCAAATGACTTTTAGAAGCTGTGAATGGCTGATCAAACAGTTGCAGATTGGCAACAATCCCATTTTTTTTTTTAGTTTATAAATATTTAATGTAAACGACTAACAGCCCATGTAATGAGTATATAAATTGATAATTTTTTCACCGTGTAAGTAATTTGTATCCAGGATGCACGAAAAAGAAATTGTATTTTCACTGTCAAATGAATAATATATTTTACTGTTTCTTTAATTTCCTTTACTCGACATATATTAATGACAACTAATCTTGTCACACTGACCTGAGGAAAGTTCTTGTAAACATAAAAATTTAGCATGGTTTCCGCGAACACCAAATACCAAAATCCCGCCTCCCCCCTCCCCACTTTTAAAATGGATAAATATTGAATTTAAATGAATAACAGCTCATATAATAAGTCTATAAATTTATTTTTTTTGCCTTGCAAGAAATTTGTAACCAGGATGCATGAAAGTGAAAATCTGTCTTGACTGTCGAATGAATAAAATATATTTTACTGTTTTTGTATACACTCTAAATATATTAATGACAACTAATCTTGTCACACTTACCTAAATAAGTTCTTCTAAACATAAAAATTTAGCATGGTTTCCACGAACACCAAATACCAATATCCCCCTCTCCCCCTGATACAGACTATGCCTACTATTGCATTAAAAGTACATAATTCAGCTTTGTGGTATGATGTGACAACAAACTGCGTATAGCCGGATACTTTTATGGTGGTTATAATTCTCGGGATGTAGGTAGCCAAAATAATATCTAAGCAAATGTTACTTAATCTCAGTAATTTTAATAACTCTCATTTAGTAACTCAAATGTTAAGTATTGCAGGTCTACATACAAAATACTTCAATAACTTTTCTCAAGTACCTACGTGTTCAGATTGTCATTCTGCGAATAAAAACTTTGATATTTACACTGAAGTTCAGTAGCACAACCTCCCTCCTCAAAATGTGAATACAGCCCGAGGCTTGTTCTCGGGTACCTAATGAAAAACTGTATTTAAGTTCAGAGATGTTACAAAGCTCTCTAGAGAAGCAGATGTGACATACAGCAACAATATATCAAACGAACATGTTTCTTACACACTGAAAAGATGCTCCACCTACCCAAAATTGAAGACATCATAAAGTTAATTTTCCTTAGCGATAAATTTGGGAATGTCGCAGTTCTGCTGATACATGAGACACTTCTTTATGATGTTGGAGCACCTTCGTTGGGTGCTTAAATTGAAGGAATTTTATTTGGCAAGCATGTTGTAATCTACTTGATATAAAAAAAAGTTGTCTTTCCAATGTACATCCTGTTGATGTGAATTATTCTTCCGTTATTCTTACAATATTTTTAACAACGTATGTTAAAAACACATGAGCGCTTTTAATTTGCAAAACAAAAATGCTCAAAAAGTTTATGGAAAACTCCAACGTTGAAACCTACATGCCATTATGTTACTTTCAAATACAGCCTTTAAAAACAGGAACATCCCTTAAATTTATTTGCTAATAAGTATCCCTGCAAACTTGACAAATTTTATATACGTTCTAAAAAAATAAAGTGATACAACTTAGAAGTTATATGGCCAGTAAGCTTTACATTTTGAAACCCCTCAGAACCAGAGTGTTATGGTTTCAATCAATAATAACACAGATAAATGTTCATAGCTATGAAATGCGGGCCCAGTTAGATAATTATCTTTATTTTATTCGAGGGAAAAAGGAAAAAGTGAGCAGAGTGGTAAAAGAAGGGGGGGGGGGGCGCTTTAGTTTATCGTCTTTCGTAAGACAGGATTATTTTGATGTTCTTACGATGCCGGAATCGCATAGCTCCAACGTGCACGACACGACGGCCAACAGCCAATGAAATACAAGATAGATCGTCGCAATCCCGAGCGATTCTGTCGTCCGACCAGCAGTTTTGGATCAGAAATGACATCTATTCTTCGTCGTGTCGTGCGGCACGAGAAAAGAATATACAACATTGCAAAATTAAATTGTATCACAAGCTTTCCCTACAATGGCAAATATGCAGCTTAAAAGGAAAATAAATTGAAAACTACTGTACCTAACTCTTATAAATAATAATTTTACTTTTGTGTGCATTAGCGATACCAATTTGTAACCATTATGTATTACACATTTCCCTCTTGTTCACCGCCTTTGAGACTAGCGTAGCCTATCAGCGGCTTCTAAATAGTTAGGTTAAATGCCGAGAGCGTGGTGTCGTTCGTGCTGTAGATTCACGTAGTCACATTGAAATGTGTCGTGGTTGCGTATTTGGTCGTGTCGTGCTGTGTTGGTCGGGGCTATATGATTCCGGCATGAGTGTGTGGCATTTTGAGTTGCGTATTGTTTTGATGGAGCAGTGGATAATTTTTCTCGTATGGAAATAACATTTAAATTATTTAACTTCGAGAATTATAACTTTAATAAAAATACAAAACGCGATACATACGTCGTTGTTCGTATTCGTACAGCTGCAGCAATATATACACGCACACACTTTGACCGAAGTTAACCTTACACTCGAATATACGATGTAGACAAACAAATATTATTCACTCGCTACAAAAGTGTGGAAAGTGTGGCATTTTTCAGGCCACGTGCATTTCAATAATTATATTATACGGTTTACAAATGCATTTACAGAACACGCAAACTTACTGTTGTAACCTCTTGAACACGTGTTTTTCTATGGCGATCCTTGCTAGTTTACTTCACTAAAATCGCGTTTGTTCGTCACTAGCATTAAATGATTTATTTGCAAAATCATTCAGTAAAATCAACACTGCGCACGTTTCCCGATACAAACAAACTTAAACTTACATACGTAAATTATATTCGGGTCACTTCATTGCGGAAGGCGGTTAGGAAAATGGCGGAACGAGCAGTTTTAACGACATTTCACTCAATAAAACTCACTACAACGGTACCTGCAACCAACTATGTTTGGAGAAATCAAATAAAAAATAACTAACTACCGATAAAATATTTCGACAACACCGATAAAATATTCGTATAATAAACACGATGAGAAAAAAAGCGCACGCACAACTGCCTTCACTGGGCTGGAAACTGGGAGCACAAACATGGCTAGTCATTGGCTGGAAACGTTTACTGTTCGTATGTGTCGACATACTCTGTCATAAATGCTGAACATGTTTTTAAAGCCCCTTTAGAAATGGCCAAGAAAATTTATTATTGCTTTAGAAACATAATTTAAACCATAAATGTTGTAAGTATAATTAAGATTTTAAATTACAACTTTTAGTTCCGAGTACTATTTTCTTCCAAAGACATCATCAAAATAGCCAACTTAACAACACGGATCCCGCAGCAGTTCATCAGCTGATACAATACTGTAGGAGCGAGAGCATTTGCTGTTTACGTAGTGTGTAGGTTGGTCACATTGTCTGTCAAATTTGAGACCACTTGTGTGAAATGGACAATAATCATTACTTATACTGCCCTCTATCAGCGCCCCATGCGCATACGGTGTGTCTAAATTACCGTTTCAGTGGTGTTCATTTTTATTTTTCCACCAAAGTATTTCGATCGACAGTCCCAACTTATCTTGCCTCAACACGTGTTTTGTTTATTCAAATGTGTATTTTGTTAGATGAACAAAATTATAATTTTTATTTATTTTTTGCTTTTTAAGTTTTGTTAACTTGATAAAGTATTATATTGGGTCATCTTGTGATATTTTTTAGCCCTATACAAACAAATATCTTGGCGGCTATTCTCTCTGTGCATGTTCTCTCGATGACGGGGTTGAAACCTGGAAGGTTCGTGAGAACTGCAAACAACCCCGTAGGAACGGAGACCGCTGCACCCCCAAAACGACTTATCAGGTTGATTCTGCAGTGATTTTCTATTGTCATTTGCAGTCTATAGGAGAGATAGACCTGCACATCATTTCAAGAACTGAATTCAACCCGGATTCCTCGGGCGAGGGATGTCATTGATTCCTAGTACACCACGAAGGAGATCAAATGTTATTTTATAGAATTTAAACTGTATTTTAAATATACTACTTCAGTTTCTCCATATGAAATTGAAACAGGAAAAGAGTATGCTAGCAGGTGGATTTCTTTATAGTATAGTGGTTATTTAAATTGTTCCGTGCAACTCATTCACCGTCGACTGGATTCGCCTTACAGACATCAACATATTTTGTAGATTTCACACAAAGATGTGCTAATTCGTAGATGGCCTCTTTTGCAGTCTTAGTATATTAAGTGTCGAAGAAAAAAGCCATTTATTCTTCCCAAAAACTGCTCAATACTGCTGACGTTTGTTTCACGATACGTGATGTATATAATACAGCAATAATTCGTGTCTTGAAGTTTATTATTTTTTCTTGTTTCCCTTCTAATTAGGTTTTTGCTGTAAAATAAGTTTCTAATGAAATAAATCCTAATATTTTTCGTTATGAAATTATGGTATTTGTGTAGTGCTTCAATGGTAATCACAACTATTATTTCTAATTTGCTAATATTAAATATGACACTGAAACGCGGTGAGAGGTAATTTCACAGTAGCTTATAAGTTAAATACTACACCGTGAATAGTTTATATTTTTCTCTACTTTATTCATTCCTTTCATTTTGGTGGATTAGTGTTGACAAAAGTAAGAAAAATAATACAAAACATTCTGAAGTTCCATGGGGATTCACATGGTAAATAGAGCTAATACCTCCCGCGTATTTTAGATTTTTTTTTTTTTAATTACAAAACATATGCATATGGTATCATATGATTGAGAGAGATTTGTACGGCTCTTAACAGCGAGGTCTTGAGAGCCGATGGGTGTGAAGCGAGGTGAGTACGGAACAACGCCGGAATGAAAGGGTGCGGAGAACGGGAGATTCCCGAGAAAACCCGCCGACCAGCGGCATCGTCAGGCATGATTCTCACATGCGAATATCCGGAGTGACTCCGCCGGGAATCGAACCCGGTTCGCGCCTATGTGGGAGGCGAGTAGTCTATCCACTAACCCCACCACGGCTCCCAACACAGGTAGGAGAAAATATTTAATTTTTTAACAACACGAAGCAAAAGGCATTATTAAACGCTTGTTGACGATAGAATAATCTGTGTGGTGTTGCGAATAAATAAAAACATTGCTGCCCAAGGACAACCGTGCCGTAGCGATCCCAATGTTTTGGTTACTCGTGGTAATACCTGCGATGTGAGGAGTCATCTCGCCTCTCTGCCCAGTTCACTGCCTAATGTATGTTGTCGGCAAGACGCGGTCCGCTGAGTCCACTTCCTGTCGGCCGGCAAACGCCTTTCTTGACTCTGCTTATTTTTATTTATTTATGTATTTATTTCGCCTTATTTTTCCATGGGCGCAAGTAAGGGACAATTTGCCTGCTCTACCACTGAACCCATTGCACGCATACATACATCCTATATATATATATATAAAAGCACTAATTAATGTAAATAAAAAAGATACTTACATAAATCAATATATTTAGTTGTCGTGACTAACTGGTATTTTAATGTACACTACGCTAATATAACATTCCATAATACCAATCGAACTATAAATGTTTCAACAATTGCATGTAAATTAATTAACTGGTATCAATGTACAATATTAAGAATGGTATGGTAATATTCACAAATCGAGATATCAAAAACATGTCACCCTAAATGCAGACTAGTAGTAGTAGTAATAATAATAATAATAATTCAGTTAATTGATTCCTTTAAAAAAATTCTAAAGTTCTACTTATAATACTTTGCACATTCTGTTAATAAACTCTCCATATAACATAACATGAGGTGAGAGATATAATATAAATATTGGTACAAAATTAACTACGTAACATACAAAGTAAGATAAATTGATAGATCACAATTTCGTATTAAGTTGACAAATACTGAATTACACAAAATAGTATTTGCACTATTGATCCCTCGAGCTCACACAAAATTATGTTTACAATCTCTATTACACATAGGTAAATATATAAACATATATAAGATAGAGACGCTATTTACATACACCGTATAAGAAAATATGAGTGAAATCAGCTAGCAGTTTTACAGACGAACAGTATAAAATACGAATTTTAACGATACATTGTATCATTGATGAATCATACAGATGGGCTATTTGACGTATTAATGACTGAGATGCTGCTTTCATTCGGATGTTTATCATTCCTGTCTACGGCGAAATAGTAATAATCTCTGAGTTTCTCGATTTCACGAATAAAATAATTACAGTTAAGCATGCGTCGGAAAAAAACGGGAAATTATGCTCTACGATCTGCTCTATTCTACGCTTTAGAGTCTTTTGGATCGTGACATACCCTGAAGTTGTTTTACGTGTGTAATTTTAAAATATCGGAATCCATTGTGAGTGTAATAAACAGGAGTGTCAATAAGGATGCATGATTTTATTAGGCAAATATCGGAATCCATTGTGAGTGTAATAAACAGGAGTGTCAATAAGGATGCATGATTTTATTAGGCAAATACTAGGTGCTTATTACTACATTTTACGTGTTTTTTCTCTGATTCACAGCAATTTAACCATATACTCTAGCATGAATTTGTTGTGGAAAAGTGTTTCACATCTACGTTCCCACGCCGAAAAACGTCATGATGACTTAGACCTGGATTTAGCTATGTCCAAGACATGAGCTACATCCTGTCTGTTACTCGACCAACCTAATGTTGTTGTAGATTTTCATGGTTAGTTGTTTTCAATATCCCATTGCTAATGGGATGGGAGTTTTATGTTCCATCCTATTGGAAATTGAAGTTGTGACAGACTGCCTGCAAGCAGATGTGGCATAAGCCAGCTAACTTATAAAACTACATGATATGCTTCCAGCACATAGCACATTTAGTGTTGGGACATCCTATATCACTGTTATGCTAGATTTTCAGCTTCTTCTCCCTCTCCCCAAATACTACTATGATCAGACTTTCTGTTTATTTACTTGCCCGCTGAAATTTTAATTAAAGTAATGACGCTTACTACACCCATACTCTTCACATGATGTGTTTTTCTTGGCCTGTGCAATAACTACAGATATTTTGAGAAGCTTAAAAAAAAAATGTTCGTTTTCGGTTGTGGAATTTATAACTCTAGACTTACACTCGCTTCGTTGGTAAATTGCATGAATTTTTTTTTTTTTTTAATTTCTCCAGCCAGCCTACACAGGTGGTTTCTCAGGACTTGAGTAAAGACACAGCCTTCTTCAATATATCTGAATTCTTGTGGAAATCGTATAGGAAAAATCTAGTGATTGGCGATTTCCTGATGCACATTCTAAAACTCCACTGCACGAAGGTAACGGAATTTCATGTTAATTTTTTCCTCCACTTTTGCGGCCATCTTGTGTGATCAGTCGTGGGTATAACTTCCCACTGCTTATGTCGCCGTTGGCCACAGTCATAAACAAATTGCACGTTTCCTCCAAATATAAAACCGCGTACGGTGAGTTCCGGTTCTGTAGATAGTTTTGGTGTTGTTTCGTTGAGGATGTCTTCCTTTCGTGGTGATCATTTTAACGCAGTTAGTCCTTTCCGCTAATGTTCACCTGCACTGTTCCTGTCGTTTATGGATTGCTTTTACGGTTCTGCCTTTGTTTGCTCTTTACATTTATGTTAAACTATGCCTTATATTATATATATATACATACATACACAAATGCATATATATATATACACACACACACACACAAACTCACACACTTAGTTGCTGTCTGTCAGCAGTTGTTTGTTCAAAAATTTGACGTTTAGAGGTAGGGCCTAAAGGTCACGTGATGTTATTAGCCTAACTGCTGCAGGAAACTTTGCTTTCAGCGTACAGCGTCGCAGAACGCTTCGAGTATCCTCGACACTGTTCGTTCCTGACATCCGAAGTTAAACGAAGTACTATGTAGTTTATAGGTACGTAAATATTTCCATTTCTTTTTTCGGCGTTTCTGTATTGGCTGCATATTTATGTACAATTTCCGTTGCTTTGATCCCCCTTAAAACCCACTTTCATTTGCGGTTTCATGTGTTGCAAACAAAAAGCAATTGTGATGCGTGCTGTACTTAGTCGACACAATACTTGTTTCGTTGTCACAGCCAATCAGCTGTAGTCTATACGTTCGGCTAGAGTAATATGAACCAATTTTGACCTATGTCAGTAGGACGGTGTACGAATAATTTACTCAGGCGTAAGATCATCGGTCATTGGGCTTCGCAGTGTTGCAGTGCAGGCCAAAAATTACATACACGCGCATTATGTACACAGTTGTGTACACTGGGCTGAATGGGTTAAGGAAATGTTGCCAGCGTATAACTGTTATCATGTATATGGCATAGAACAAAAATTTATTAGAGAGATTTATGTCTTCGGCGCATGACCACAACATTGATTCGCCCATCGAAAATACAAGTAAGTCACGTGGTCAACAGTGATGAACGTGTTTGTTTACTTTACTATTTTCAACCCGCCCACAATTTCGTATTAATAAAATACTTTTACGAACTTAAATACATTCTATTTGCATTAAAAATGTGTTAGGTAAATAAATTGTACGAACGTCTCCGAAGCAGTGCTCTGCCTTCAGGTCCTGTTCCCGTTGTTTCTGACAGCGCTATTGTCAGATAAGTAGTCGAGTGTTGGCAGAAGGAAAGTGGCTTGCTACACACCTCGCGTGCGCACTCTACCCGTATTTTCTCCCTGCGGGCCAGAGGTTGTGGACCTGGCAGCGGGAAATGTGGCTTTGCCTGAGGAGGAGGAGGAGTGCTAGAAACACGTCACCCTTGCCTGGTTTGTGGAGTGGATTAGCATGTCGCGGGGAGCCGCCGCTCTGCTGCCGGGAAACGGGGAAATGGCTTCGCGCACGACGTCGATTTGTCGACACTTCCAGTGAAACTCCTTGACCTTCTGGCCTGAGTCGCTCTTGCTAATACGGCGTTGTTTGCAGGAAACGACATTCCTTCTTTCTTTTGTCCAGCTCCGAGGAAGTGCACAAGGGAGAACGATAAAGGGAAAGAAAGAAAGGGAAAGACAGAAAGGTAGAAGGGAGAAGTAAGAAGGGAAGGAAAAGAAAAAAAGGACTGCAAGAAAGAAAGACGAAGGAAGAAGGAAATAAGTATTCATAGATAGAGGGATATGTGAGTGTTATTGAATGTGTGTGTAAATACATATATAGGCTGTTCACGGTAAAATAAGCTCTTTTGAAAACCGTGCTTAAAATCTACTTGTATGCACGTTGTGTATTCTTCCGCCTTATGAAAGATTAACATTGTCGTGGGCCTCGTCACTTTATTTATGAGTCGGTCAAATGAAACTGTGAAATTATTTTGAAAGTAAATATTTAACATATCTGCTCATTTTTACACTTGATGCATTAGAACATAAACAGAAAGCGAAAGAAATAATTTATGTTATCACAAATGGTTACCTAACACTTTTTATTCGACGGTAAGATACGGGACTACTTCCCATCCATCTTTACCAACTTTACTGGGTGCATGTCACTCAGGGCACCAGTTGAAATATATGCAAGTAGGGGAAGTGAATTTTCTCTAAGGTTGGTTTCAAAAGTGATCACTTTATCGCGAACACAACCTTTATACACACGTACACTACTGATCATTAAACTTGAACCATCAAGGATATGAGTTATCACAACTACATTTATTGAACAGAATACCTATCATATACAGGTGATACGATTGCTCTTGCAGCTCGGTATGACAGACAAGAACTTACGGGAATCAGTACTATGTGGCTCCAACACGGGCGGCAATGACCTCTGCTACACGACGCGGTATTGAAAGGAACAGGCTTTGGATGCCCGTCTGGAGTATCTTGGCATGCTGCTTCGATTCGTGCCCAAAGTTCCGTTTGCGACCGCGGGTGTACAGTGGCAGGCCCGTCGTCGTCTGACCATGGACCACGTGAGATATACGGTGAACACGCAGGCTACCGAAGCAGCGCGACATGGTGGCCATCCAAGAACCGTGCGGTCGCGCATCATCCTGTTGGTACAGTGTCCCCGCTGACCCTGGATACATGGGACAGCAACATGCTCCAACACTTCCGTGATGCGACGGTTGCCTGTCATCAGCATATCAGCGATGCGGGCTAGGTGCGAGCAGCACTGGGATCCGATGGCATTCCATATCGTAACTAACTCCAGGTGCTAAGCCGGTGTGAGGCGTGCAAAGGTGGTTTTACTATTGAAGACTGAAGAATTGAGAATTGTACTTAATGACTCGATAAGCACACCGAAAATGAACAGTAAGAAGATTTGCAGTTTATGATTGAACTAGCAATTGTTAAGTCTAGCCAGTCAGAATCGTAGGGGACAAAAGCAACCGACATAACCTGGAAATATGGACATGAGTGGAAATTATTTACTCATACTTAATTATTTGTGGTTACTGTATGTGCAATTGTTTTGAAAAACTCGCGATACTTTATAGAAGTGGAAGCCGACGCCGCCAACATTGGGCATTTACATCTATAAATATGAAAAGGTTAATTGAAGCAAATTCAATAACCTCTTCCAAGAAAGAAAACATGACAATGAACAGTTCTTTAAATTACGAGGATACTGTCTCTTGATTAAAATAGTTACTTTCATACGGTTTCACAATATGACATAACTTAAGTACAAGATGTAAATACAGTTTCTCGCCAAAAAAAAGTCACTGGGCTCATAGTGTCTAATTCATCTTGATTTGTACTTAAGATATAAAATATAACGATATCTTAAGTCACGCCAAGAACGCACATGACCCATCAAGACCCGCACACGACAGTCATAAACTAATACCCTTGAATACATTCAATCATATCTTAAGCACACGGCGCACTTATTCTATTAAGTCAATCGTGAACCCACCTCAATGCAGGACTCGGCCCAGGCGTGCACCACGGTGCCGCAAGACATGGATGCTGGCCATAGTGGTGCTTCGTACCTCCGGACCTGTCGTCTCAAGCACCACCGCAGTACCAGGCGCCTGTGGAGAGCAGTCGGTGTCAGCCGCAGTAATGAACTCCAGGACAAGATGCCCTGATGCTGCAGATGGTGATACACCGCGCGTGCGGACACAGATTGGTGTGCCTCATGCCTGAAATGCTGAGCAAGGGTGTTTGTTTTGGCTGTGTGGACCATAATAGCAATGCACATCACGTGTCTGTCCTCAGCTCCTGTTACCGCAACAGAGCCGCTGGCTTACTGCACCTGTGCTCAGCCCGTCCCTCCTCGAATCGCTGATCCCATATACACTTCACATTGGTTGCGTTTCTTCCAAACGCGAGAACCGATTTCGTGGTAGGATAATCCACAAAGCTGGTGAGCCCATGACTCTCCCGTGTTCAAAGGCGGAAACATCTCGTATTCTTCAGCACGGAATGCTTACTCTGTCTGTGCGCAGTAACTGAGGGGAAACACAAAGCCACTACCTCTCACAGCTCCTTGACCTCCAATTGCATACCGCTAATCAGAGTCGCCATTGGCGCGCGATCTGCGCCACTCTGCTGAACAACTAATCACGTCGTTGCCATATCCTACTCAACACATCTCGCCAATGTGTGGTCTTTCCGTTGCATCCCTCTCGGTGTTACAATTTTAATGACCATCAATGTGTATATACGAAAATATCAATCTTTAGAGAGAATTGTTCGTTACTCACTGTACAGAAGCTTCTGTAATAGCTCTTTGTGAAATTTGTGGTGTCACCATTAAAGCTAAGTTCAAGCAAGATTACCTGTGTGGCTGTCTTTTTAAAGTAATTATAAGGGAGGTTTTTTTAATGTACCTAATGAATTAAGGATCAAGGAATTGAAACAAAATATTAACAGCCTGCCTCAGCGACATAACATGACGAAGCAAACGCGCGAGGAAGAAATTAAGTTAAGACTTAACTAACGTTCAATGACACATGTTTTCACTGTCATTACGGAAACAAAACCGAACACATACAAAACAGGAAATAATTTTAGAGAGTACAGAAATGCAGAAATTACGAAAGATATAGGATAAATCTAATTTGATAGAGAAAGTAATGATAATGAATATATACGGACTTTAAATGTTATTAAAGTTTGTCTGCACGGATAAAAAGAAAATTTGACTACCCATGAGTAGAGTAGACATGAAAAAGAATAATAATGGAAATTTCAATAGCTAAGCTGCCATTCCGAAAGAGAAAGTGTGAAGACTGCAAAGAAGGTGGGGTTAACACTTGGAAGTCGATGCATAATCACAGCGACCAATGAAAACATTGTAAGAAACAGGCTTTCGCCGAGAAAGAAAGTAGGAAGAAGACTTGTGTAAATTATAATGCCGCTTATTTGAATGAAAAAAAAAATTGTTTTTGAATTATGCTATTTATTGATTAACACTTCATGTTTTTTTTTTCTGGGTAAAACGTCTTACCACTTTCTTGTCAGAAAGATCTTCGCTAACGTGGATACTCTCGAACCTGTTACAAAGTCGAAATGCCGCTTTTGGCGGCTGAGAGTATTGCAACACTTATATTTTTACAATCGGTAGCAACATCTATTAAAAAAAACAATTGGAAAGAACGAGAAATTGAAGCTACATGACTTCAGATGCCACCTACAGTAGGTTCATAACCAAACAAAGCTACATGACTTCAGATGCCACCTACAGTAGGTTCATAACCAAACAAAGCTACATGATTTCATATGCCACCTACAGTAGGTTCATAACCAAACAAAGCTACATGACTTCAGATGCCACCTACAGTAGGTTCATAACCAAACAAAGCTACATGACTTCAGATGCCACCTACAGTAGGTTCATAACCAAACAAAGCTACATGACTTCAGATGCCACCTACAGTAGGTTCATAACCAAACAAAGCTACATGACTTCAGATGCCACCTACAGTAGGTTCATAACCAAACAAAGTCCAGTTTCAGTTTATTCCATCCTCACTATGCACATATTTTTTTCAGGTTTGCTACTTAAAGATGTTTAATTCTTGCCATACATAATCATATTTCTGCAATTATATTGTCGCAATGCTGCTTTCTTTAAAATAAAGTTTGCTGTAGCAGTCTGAACCGGTTTTGCAACGCCCATTTTTTTCTAGGTTTATTTTCTCATTGTTAAGTTATAAGTCACTTTAATCCTGGAATAAATTTAATTTGTAGAACTTGTTTTCTGAAACTTTTACACTCGTATGTACTGTGTATTTACAAAACGAAAGCCAAAACAAGCGCACACATCCATTCTCCCACGAAAATTTTGTGCTGTTGGTTTTATTTTGGCCACCTCCCAATTAGCAAAAGTCAGTTGACCCACTTGTGGAACTCTGCTTGTACACAAGCGGCCTACGTACGGCTTCCATAATCAGTTAACAATCAGTCAACCACTGTAATGCACCCGCAGATACTTGTGGCGCGCACGATGCCTCCTGCGTGTTGTTGTTTGCAGTTGGCCACATCTGGACCACCAGGCAACGTCCATGTAGCAAAATACAATCTTTCCACAAGCGGCCCCCGCTTCTGTACAACCAACTTTGCCCCAAACATGTCACCAAAATCAGTAACCCATGTGTGGCAGCATTGACCTACTGGCTTTCTGCTTATGGCCTGCCGTAAGTAAACCGCATGGTGTCAGCCAACTGATAGCAAGCCACTTGTGGCCCAGTTTATTGGCCATTTGTTTGTATACGTAGAAGCAACTTGCCATGCATTTTCAATGCCAACAAATAATTATGTTTCACTCGAATAAAATTGACTTTTTTATCATATTCATGTGTGATATCTTCATTGCCATTTCCTTGGAAGAACCTGGAATCGAACTCACAAACCTTTCGTTCACATTATAGAATGCTAGCAACTACTCTACCATGTATTCATTTTAAATCTTACGTAATGCATTATTAGCTTTGCTATACTGTAGATACATTATTTATGAGCCCCACAAGTTAATACTGGGATTTCTGTGTTTTGTTAAAAAAAAATCTAGTATTTTAGTTTCGCACTACTTTCAGGTGGAATTTAAAGTGTAAAATAACCCAATTTTTTTTACATGTTATGCTTTGCAGGTTTCTAGTCCAAAAACAATTTTTTCCATATACTAGTAATGCCACATGATAATTTTAATCCATATATACATTAAATAATACAAAACAAGTGAATTCACGTATTATATTTGCTACTGCACAACAACATACAGTCGGCATACCATAAATGGCACATGAACTTCCTGATAAGGTTTCTTCAGTAATAAGAAACAGTTTGCATGTCACAAAACAGCCGTGAGTACGCTGCTATTATATCTCCACCAGTAAACAGTAGTTGGCATGCCGTAAATAGCCCACAAACATGCTGCTAATATTTTCCCAGCAGTGAGTAACAGTTAGCATTTCGTTTATCATTTGCTTGTGAGGCGTCTGTTGAAATCTAACAATAATTGTGAGAGCATTGGCCCATATTACGGTTATTTAAAAAAAGAGGTACTGTAACTTTTGTGACATGTCCATGGTTGTGCACAGTCCTTTTCCCGCATAAAAATATACCCGCAATCAATTTACTGTTCGCTCAGTTTTTATGTCAGTGACTGTACTCAAGCACACCTCTTGGCTTCAGTTAATGCCTGCGGTTCCCATGACCCTGTCGTCACAACCCCATCCAGCCCGCATCGCTCAATCCCCTTTTTTGCCTGCGGAGGGAAATTGTTGATTCCCATGTCTCGACCTTACCCCTGCTCGTTCGTTTCCATATTGCCACCCCACTTCCGGTTATCGCCAGCTTCCAGACTCCCCCGTGAGACAGTCAGGATGCCGCTCGTATTTTCCGGGCTCCCTTTCACACCAATCCTTTCATTCCCGATCGCCAAACCCTTCACGGCGGGGGGCTCGGGGATGGGGCGAAAATAATTGTTTTGCTGGACGTCCCTTAGGCTCCGAAGCTATTTATCGCTATTGCAAGACCACGACTTCGGCTGAGAACAAGCTTTTTGTAAACTTTTTTTTTTTTTATTTCTTCTACGTTGTCTTGATAAACTTTTAATTAAATGTCCATTTTATTGTAAATTTTTCATTTGTAGCTTTTCAGGAACTGCGTATTTTATAAATCTTGAAAGGGTATTTATACTCTACATTAATGACTATTTGCAAAACGTTGCACGATTATTCGGAAACGTTTTTGAGTATTTACTTTATTTTTCTGTAATAATTATGCAATAACTTTTATTATTGATTACACTGCAGGGTTGGATATGAAGGTACATTTTATGTTCTTAGAGTCAAGTATAATTTTTTCTTCTTATTAATATGAACTATTGTTTTTGGGGGCAAAAAATGGGGAGGGGGATAATTTATTAAGATGTTACTTCTTCTGTGAGTTAAAGGATTGTTGAATTCGATTTTTGCACATGTCTCTGTGTGGAGCAAATTTTGTGATAGTAAATAATTTTATGATCTTTAAGCTTTCGGTATTACTGGAATCATCAGTATTTGCGTTAACGATATTAATGACGTTTATGATAAAAAAGTCATTCAATTTTTCGGTAATTTACAACATGCATATACTTATCGCGTTTGCATATCGTGGTTAACATGTATCTAGACAGTTTTGAACAGCTTATTTCAAGATCCGATTCGCTTGTAGACCGACGAGATTAACAGAACAGGTAAGTGCGGAGATCATGAAAATGGAGGCTATAGTCTCTTCGTGGCTACTTCTAACTAAAAATGAAGTCCTTTTAAAGTTCTAGAACTGTTTGGTACCTCTTCAGCTCAGAAGTAACTCGACGGAAATGGAACTTGTGTACGTGAATGACGTCAGGAATGTGTTTTGGCCAACGCCCTGGCGAGAAAGTGAAGCTGCGGCATTTATTTTCTACTCTTTCATTAGTGTCATTACCTAAGTGTAGGTCTGCTTACGTGGCCAGTAGTGGCTGGTTACCAAGAAAGGCGTGCAGTGCTTTCGTAACAATCATTTTTTCTGAAACATTTGCAGCTACGGCAATGGCGTACAAAGCGAGGATTTTTATTATAACTGTAACGCAAAAATTTGAAATATTCTTTTTATTATAATTGTTCGTTGAGCAATTTTTTTTTTTTTTTTTTTTTTTTATGTTGTTTGGCCATTGGGAAATTTTTCTTCGTGAAGTATTATAAACACTAAGAAAAGGTTTTTGATTCAAGCAAAGTTTGTTTGGCCTAACCGAATTAACTGTTTGCATGGGGATATTAAAATATTTGTTGCTGAAACCCAATTATTTGGTTTGCCACAAACAAAATATTTGGTTGGTGCAACTGAAAATTAGTTTGGCTCTACGTACGTCAAACAGTTAGTATAAAAAATCGTAGAGCGACCGGGATACGTACCTAGGTCCTTTGAGCTCGAGCGGTGCTCCCTAGTAAGAAGTTCAGGCGAAGCGGTTACTAGTGGAACACGAACGTTTTAAAAAAAACTGTACGTACATTTCAAACACTGCACAATTTGTACAAATTAATATCTCAAGTTTTACAGCTGTACTTTTAAGTTTCCTGTTGGACTTGTTATATTGTGTTGTTTATACCTTTACTAAGCATACTAACAAGCACCGTTGCTATCCTAATCGTTACAATAAATACAAACAAACGCTCGATCTGTATTTTCGAACCAAGACACTCAAAATAGTGGCCAAATAAATATACACAATTTATTCCAAAAAATATGATGTCGCTAGTATTATTTCTTTTGGCCTAAAACAGAGATTTTGTTAGGTAATTAAAGTGACTATTTTGTTACATGTACAGAATTAATTTTGTTGCTTTTCGAGTTTTGTTTACTCAACAACACCTCGTGTAGGGGGAACTGAATATATTTTTGACCCCACAAACAAATATTTTCTGGGTTGGAACAAACCACACACTCTCTCTCTCTCTCTCTCTCTCTCTCCTCTCTCTCTCTCTCTCTCTCTCTCTCTCTCTCTTCTCTCCTCTCTCCTCTCTCCTCTCTCTCTACTCTACTCTATCGCTAAAACTGCAGGAGTCCACAGTATACAATTTTTGTTGCTGTGATGTGTCTTAAAGCGTTGATCCGGTAGGCCGTGTTACAGATTAAAACTGGTACACTTGTAAATACCACTAAATAAACTAAAACAAATTTATTTTTAAAAAATCTGAAAAATCTTATAGAAATTAAGACCTGCGAAAGGACTTCCACAGTTAAACTGGCCGCCTGTGTAGGCCGCTGAGCGGTATGCAGGGCTCCAGAATAAAACGTAACCTTCCGAAGTGTCTGAGCGACGTCTGCTTAAGAATAGCATTTAAGAAACGTTACGCGCCTGCATACGTTTTTCAGTTCCTCCATTTCTCCCTAAAGCATGTTTTTGTGACAGTGAAAATGGCTCAAACGGGTGTTTTCACGGTAATTTTTCGGTATGAACATCCCGGTACAAAATATTAGAAAAGGAATAGGGACGTGCATCAAACCTTTATTTTTAATATTACTTCATAAAATGGTAGGGTATCTCTGCCGAAAGTCTCACAGAGGCGCGTTATCGACGGCAAGTCAGCGCGCCAGTTCAGTGCTTTGCGCGTAGAGGCGATGAGATAGTTGATGCGCATGTCTCGGTCGCCTCTAGCGCTCCCACGTGCTTTTAGGCCTCACACGTGCAAAATTCCTTCAACCAGGCGGCCAACTTAGTACGTCTTTAAACGAAATCCATTCTTCTGTACTCGTGCAAGCGTGTCTCTCTCTCGAGATGCCTGTGAACCTTCGGCAATCGCACGAGGATTGCAATTGAACAGCGGCAGTTCTCAAAGCTCGAGGAAACGGCACTGCTCCCAAAAGAACTCACCTGTTCTCGGACGACACCGTCGTAGTTCTCAGGTGAGAGGAATTCTGTGTGCCGAGAAATCGCGAACAGCTAAATATATGTCCCCCCCCCCCAACCCCCCCTCAAATTCTAAAGCTGTAGCCCTGGTTTCTTCAGTGCTGTGTTATAAAACGAAAATAAAATGGAATGAATTAGCCTGCTGTCTTGAGTCAGCGTGCAACGGTTTTAATAATTCACGGTGCGAAATTCTTAGTGCAAATTTCTGTCATGGCTTCAGTCTTTTCTTTGATGTTTTTATGGAGCCTTGTATGCTTTAATTTTTTTATATTTACTTTAGTGTGATTTCTTATCATTTATTTTTCTGCTCAGTGTAAAAAAATAACTTAACCTGACCAAGCGTGTCGACAATTTACTAACAGGTAATAGATGTCCGTAGCCAATTGTAATTGGTTTTTGCAAATGTAAGCGAATTGTTTGTATTCGTGTAACCACTTGTAATTTTATATCACAGAAACATGCAGTTCACGTATAATTAGTCAGATTTCTTATGGTTGAGGTGTGATTACCATATCGCTTAGGCTATAAATATTTTTTTGCCCAAAGTTTGTATTGTGTTTATTCATAACAATGAAGTTTATTTTATATCATAAAACTATTTAACAGACATACCGAATCCCGTAGCGTATTCAATGACGCATAAGATGTTTTTTATCTCCTTTCCAAAATGTCAAGCGGCCAATAGAAAGACAATTTCGATAATGTTCGTACTCGAGACTGGAACTCATTTTAACTGGGGAAAAAAAAACTATTTGTGTTGTGCGCTTGTCTAAGTTTGTTAAGCCACTGTTGTCACTTCTATTCCAAGTAAGAAATGTGTCCAATGATTCATGTTAACAGATCCCACGTGGTAAACTAATAAAAACCTCCCTTGAGTTCCAGTAATGTAGCGAGTCATGCTCTATTTACTTATGGAGTGAAAATTGTATTATGTATCGTGAAATACATTTTCTTTGCCCAAAAAATGTAATAAATCCAAGAAGGCTTCTATCGTTCTCCCTTAACGTTTCCTGGATGAATAATCGCGCGTCGTCGCCGTCCTAAGTGTAAGCGTCGTCCTAAGTGGCAAGCGAACAAAGCACCTCTCTCGAACTCGTCCTCCAGTCAATTAATTCCCCCCCCCCCCCTCCTCCAATCACCCTCTTTCAAAATTTCTCCCACCGCCTCTTCTAACGATTGATGGACTGGAACTCAGCTCCGCGGAAAACCCAAATTAGATTCCGGGAACACTTAATGCGGACATTTGATGTCGCTGAGTGCTCCCGACGTAGTCTGCCAGCCATCGGCTCTTGCAACGGCACTCAGCTTGTCAAGGGCCTTTGATAGTGTTACAATTCCTCTCTCTATAGAAATTAAGTGGGCTATGCCAAGTTCGTCAAGGGATGGAGGTCTTAATTAAGTAAAATAATTAATTATAATTTGCTTATTTTATTTATAATAACTACAGTCAAATTATCTGAACTCAAAAATCTCACAATAAATTGATACCACTTACTGTTCACAACTAATTACTCCAATTGAATACACTTTATAATTACCTCAAATAAATTAATAAAATTAGATAGTTAAGGATCAGTCCCAATATACAGTATATCAACCTATTCAAATATCCTATAAAATATGTGTCCAAATTGACAGTTCGAATATTTACAATAAAATCTGTATTACACTTATGTTCAGTCCCACCTCAGTTCAGTCCATGTCCCGCCAATCGCAGTGTTCTAGAGACCTCCAAGCGCTCTCACGCACAGTAGGCTTCACTCGTCGTTTTCACACGCTCTTGTCCATTCCAGCCACGGACACCTCACTCGCCGTCGTCCCGCAATCTCCATTCGTCGTCCACACCTCACTTAGCTCGCGCACGCTCGGCCAGGCGGCCTCCATCAAAGACTGCCGGCCGCTGGGTTGCGGCAGTATATATAGTGTCTTAGGCCGCCACCTAGAATATTCCCCAACTCGCATGATGCGTCGCGGAGGGCCGAGGCGCCAGCCAGTCTCACCAGAACATTCTTGCGTCTTTGCCAGACCCGTCGAAACCTCCAGCGGGGGGAGGGGCCGTGACGCATGCAAGGCGCAGAGCAGCGCCACAGCTCGCTGTCCATTATTCGCGGGTTTTCTAGAAAAGGGTGGTCAGGAGGCAACCCATGGGGAGGGATGAGGTGGGTCCACCACCACAGCGCCGGGCAGCAGCGCGTCACAATGGGCTCGACGCCGAGGGAAGCAGGTGTGCATAGACTCGTCCTACTTGTAGCGCGTCCCCTTTACTTCGTCCACTTGTTGTTATAGGCTGTTCACGGTAAAGTGAGCACTTTTTAAGGCCCTTACAAAAATATATATTTTAATTCAGTCTCAGACGTTAACTTTTGAGAGTGATGAAATGTATACGCTGTATTTATTAGTCATACTGCAATGTTTACGTTAAAAAGTGGTGGAAAGGTAGAAGTTAATTGAAAGGAAAAATTTAGCAGGGCCTTAAAAAGTTCTCACTTTACCGTGAATAGCCTTTAAGTACCTTTGATCTACTCGTATGCACGTTGTGTAAAGGTTGTTCACGATAAAGTGAGCAGTTTTGAAATGAACGTTAGAAAAATTTCACTGCTCCTGCCTGGCATATATTTTAACGGGCTCACTGAGTGTTGGTAACGATGGAAGGAAAGCAGTTCCGTATCTTAACGTCGAACGAAGAGAGTTAGGTAACCATATGTGATAATTTAAATAATTTCTTTCGATTTCCCATTTTTTAATACACCAAAGTGTAAAAATGAGCAGATTTGTAAAATATTTACTTTTCTAATAATTTCACCGTTTCACTTGACCGACGCATGGATTAAAGTGACGATGCAGGACCACGGCAATGTTAATTTGACCTATTATGTCGCGATGAGGAAAAGGGTTTTGCTGAATCAAACAAGATTTGTTTGGTGCAACCAAATTATTTGTTTGCGTAGGGGCTGTTAAATATTTTGTTGACGACACCGAATTATTGTGTTTTTCTCATTCGGTTGCCCCATACTGTAATATTTGAATGATGCAACTGAAGATTCGTTTGACTACACGTACATTAAAGTTCGGCCGAATTTCGAACGTAGATTATTAGCGTCCGAGCAGTACGCCTTAGTAATCGACTAACGTGACAACTGCTGATGCTGGAAAACTTTCAAATAGATATACGGCAGATATTGGGCAACGTGTGCAAACAAACATTTCAAGTTTTACAGCTCTACTCGTCATTTTATCGTTGCATTAATGTGTTTATATGATTGTTGAGCGTCAATAGATGCTCGAACAAACACGGTTACTATCCTGTTTGTCACAAAAAATACAAACAAACTCTCGAGCTGTATTTTCGAACGAAGGCAGTCAAATGAGCGACCAGACAAATATATACACAGTTGATTCAACAAAATATTTAGTTGACAGTATAATTTTTTTTGGCCCACCACAGGGACTTTGTTTATTCAAACATATATTTTGTTAGACGAACAAGTGCAATTTTGTTGCTTTTCTAATTTTGTTTACTTAATAATATATTTTGTTAGGGCAACTAAATATATGTTTGGCCCTATACATACAAATATTTTGTTCGATTCTCTCTCATCATGGAGAGATACACAACGTGCATACAAATAGATCTTAAGGAGGGCTTCCAAAAGTGCTCATTTTGCCGTGAACAGCTTATAAATATGGTTACTACGGCAGAGTACTTCGTTCCTAATATATATATATATATATATATATATATATATATATATATATATATATATATATATATATATATATATATATATATATATATATATATATAAAGTACCAACGAAATACAGAATGGCGATTAGCCCATTTTTACCCGCATCAAACAATGAACGCAATCAATCAAATGCTTTGCTCATACTCGTGTAGTTATTGAAACGTTTTGAAATACATGACGCATGGTTCTCGCTACAATACTTTCCCTCCCCCTTTTTTTTCTATCCAAACAGCTCTCGCCCCTTCCCCCCCCCCCCTTCTCTTCTCGTTGTAAACAAATTCTACTTCTCATGCATCATTGACCTGGCGCTATGGTACCTGTAGAGTATACGAGGACGTATATTATCTCAACCCCTCGTGACCACACATTCCCCTCTGCACCCTGCGTACGGACGAAATAGCCTATCAATATTTTGTGGAGATTTCGCAATTACCTGTGAACGCAAATAGGGGAGGAACGGGGGTGTTCGTTACCATGCAACCCGCCATTAACATGTTCCTCCCCTTCCCGGAGCACCGTACTTTGAACAGGTCTTGTTTTTTTTTTTTTTTTTTTTTTTCTTGCAGGGCCTTTAAAAAGACAGATTTTAAAAATTGGTTTTGAAGAAATTTTATAGTTTTGTGACGTGATATCGATGAGAACTTGATATAAAAATTTCCAAATAATTTGAAAATTACGTCCATCGTGTTCTAAAGCGTTCGTATGGAAATGTTAACTTAGTAAATTAATACAAATTTGAAAGAGGGTTTAACCGCTAGCTATTTGGACTTTGAATTTTATTTCAAAAGTAAACACTGAAATACGCGCGAACCGCATAAGAAATTTCAAAAAAATAATCTTTATGGCATTATAATAACATGAAAAATTATTTTGAGATCTATCCTAACGGGAAAATTGTTGTCAATTTTAAAATGTGCACGAAAAAACTTAATATTTTTTAAAATTCTCGTGTTTCGTTTTATTTATTTTTGAAAAGTTTTTTTCCCTCCATTATCATACTTTTTCGGGGCCAATTTTTCCTATCGTAACAAAAAAGAATGTAATACAATTCTTTTGAGCTGACTACTTATTAATCATCAATTAGTGCCTGTTCTTCAGTAACCGAAGCCACACCAAGTTATCCACCAGCCTCGCTTTTGGCGAATGACTGCACCTGCCAGGTGATGCAGTTGTTCACGATTTTAAATTAATTAAGCCTATATACAAGCTATCAGCGTTTATAAAAAATGATATCACGTGTATTTTCATATTAATTAGTGTGCCATAGTCCTGGATGTAATACTTCGATATATATATTGCATAGGCTGTTCACGGTAAACTGAGCACTTTTGAAAGCCCGGCTTAAGATCTACTTGCATGCACACTATGTATTCTTTCACTTTATGTAAAATATATATTACTGTGGGCCTGATCACTTTATTCATGCATCGGTAATGGGAAACTGTGAAATCATTAGAAAAGTAAACATTTTATAAGTTTGCTAATTATTACACTTTACGTAATTAACAAAGCAACAGAAAGTAAAAGTAATAAAAGTAACCATTTCTGTATTCATGAATGTTTACCTAACACTTTTAATTCAACCTTAAGACACGGAACTACTTTCTCCCCGCGTCGATGCCGATTTAGTGAGACCATGCCGGTCAGTATGCCTGTTAAAATATACGCAGGTAATGGCAGTGACATTTATCAACGATTGATTCCAAAAGTGCTCACTTTACTGTGAATAGCCTTTATCATTGTGAACAGCGTAGTGTTATAAGTAAATTTCGAATATTGGATCTATAGCTAATGCATGCGAGACAGTAAGGATATGAAAATTTTTTTTTGGCGTGAAAGCAGAGCCGAAGGCAGTGGTCTGCATTTGTCTTGCTCCTCCTCGCCCAACGGAGATTAACATGTTGTTGAACCCCTGCCCCCTCTTCTACCACTCCTCCTCCACGAGGACAGTAACCTAAAGGACAAGCCACTCGGAACGCGCCCTGGTGTGCAGAGCGATGACCGCGAACAATGGGCCTACCGGGTAGAGGAAAGGAGTACTGAAATTTGTCACGGGGGTGGGTGGAGGGTGGTGGAAGGGGGTTGCTCCCCGTTATTCCGACGAGACCGGAAGAACGCAGGACAGTTTCTGTATTTGTGTAGAGGGTGCGGATCGCTCATTGGCCAGAAGAGTTGGTCTGTGAGGGTTCTCATGCTTCCGTGCAATTGATATACAGTATGTCTATAAGTCACTATCTATTTTCGGATTTCGCAGGCAAACGCAACTAAGTAATAGCATGCGTAATACATGCGGTGGTTTAATTTACTCCGAAATCAGAGTACATCTTCACATAGCCAGATACAAGAGTATGACTCACGTATGTGGATTCTACATATGCACCATAGGTATCTCTGCAAAGCTCAAATTGCACAGCCGCCGCTTTGCGGAATGCATTCTGCAACTTCCATGGTGTGATCTGTGCAACTGCTTGCCGAATACGATCCCTCAACACTTGCCAATTTTGTCAACTTCCGTTCGATACACTTGGGATTTTAAAAATCCCTAGTCAAATAAATCTAGTGGAGTTAAGTCCGGCGGTCTTGGTGCCCGGGGTCTGTTACAACCCCTCCCAATCCAGCTGTCTGGTTGGTTATTGACGTAGTCTTGGACAATGACTGCATAGTGACATGGTGTTACATCGTACTGAAACACGTCATCATGAACGATACCATCTTGAACCAGCTGTGGTTCTAGAAATTGTTCAAACATATCACGATACAAAGTCCCTCTTATTGTTTTTGCCGTAAAGAAGAAAGAGCCACACGCCTTTGCCTTCGTCATTCCAAGCCACGCATTGTCCTTAGGCGAATCCTTTTGCCACGGTGCAAATTCTCGTGGTTTCTCAGTGGCCCAGATGCGACAGTTGTATCGATTGATGTTACCGCAAGTGTGGAACATTGCTTCGTCACTAAAGATGGTGTGTTCCATCAGACCTTTGTTTTTAATCCATTCAACTACATCTGCACTCATTGCTGCTTGTGTTGGGTAATCCTCTTCATTAATTTCCAGTAGAATTTGAATGTGATATGCTTTCTTCCCTAATCTCATCTTCAAGATGTTATGGATGATCGCTCTGGGAATCTGTAGTCTTTCGGATTGTGTGGTTTCATCCTTGAACAGTTCGCGCGTCAAGCCAAAACTTCGTTTCGACTCAAGCCGACCCTGTTGTGTTAAACTTCCGTAGTAACTCGCGAACAGATTTATTTGTAGGTACCGGTTTGATGAAATGTCTTTGAGACTTCTCCTTAATGAAATTACACTTGTTTCCTTCAATACAAAGGGTCATACCCGTGATACACTGTAAAATAGAATAAATCCTGTGTAGGAACTGGCAGTTAATGCATATGTGGCGTGTACTCGAGATTACAATTATTTATCGTAGGCGTTCAGGTTTGTTAATAATGAAATCGATATAGGAATTAATTTTTATTTTTAAAGACCTTATTTGTAAGCCCAAGTAATGATGGGTATGGTTAACTATTCTTGTATACGCCTTTTACTTGTTATTCAGAAGATAAAATATTTAAGACCGGGACACGTACAAAACTGTTACTATCCGTACGCCATGTGCATTCAGTTACCACTCACAAATGGCGAAAAAAAATTTTTCGTAGTAATTGCACTCTACATAATTTCACAAGTTAATAAGCAGTGTTAATATACTCCTTGTTTACTCTTGGGAGAGTCACTTTAAAAAAGAAGAAATTTCAGTAAGAACGAGCGTTGCCGGGTTTTGGTTTCAAAGTCCCCGAGTCACCTTGATAAACATCAGCAAAGACTTCTACTATCCTTCCCTACATGAAAATACCCACTATACTGCGATTTCTGTTTCACTTACTGTTTCTATAACAAGGAAGTGAGATAAATTATTGTAATGATCTTGCTGTAGGGTGACTGAATTGAGGTTACTCGAGAAATATTTCCCAGCGTCCATCACAAACTATTTTTCGTTATACCAGACGTGAAAGGTTATCGTCCGAATACATATAAATATTATTAACCGAAGATTCCAATGGTTTTCTTTATTTAATGTAATTTAGGGTCCACATTTATCTTGTATGGATTGTCGAGTAGGCTTAAGCGCTATGAGTAACGGAAGTTTGAAAAGTTCCACGTGTTCGTTTAACAACCTTAACATCTCTTTTAAACAAAAAATTCGACTATGTGTTCTGTTTTAAAAATATGTAATATATATTAAATATTTTATGTATATAATTTCCCTCAGTATATGATACAGAAATTTTCTCCTTCAAAGTCCAGAATTCAGCAGAAATGTTTTCCTGAGATTATTTTATGGAAAGTATTATGCTCTATAGGCCATTAACTATAAAGTGAGCACTTTTGAAAACCCGCTTACCTGGAATAATAGTCAGTAGGTGTGTTTTATTTTAGCCTTAGAACTTAACTTCCGGGTGGAGTGGAATATACATACTGTGTTTATTTCTTACATGGTAGTATTTATTTTAAAATGTTGTTAGAGGATAAAAAAATTAGTGAAAGAAAGAAGAACTAGGGCCTCGAAAGTGCTCACTTTAGCATGAACAGCCTATACCCTCTATAGCAATTTTATCGGCACCTTTTCCACGCTCTTCTATCACAATACTCACATACAAATATCTGAATTTTTTTTGGTACATCTGCTTGAAGCGAATTCAGGGTAAATATTACCCCTTCAAATTGACTTTCACGGCTAATAGTATTCTCTCCCACTCCCTCTTGTTTTCCCCCCTCTTCCCTTTTCAATGAATGAGGCACCGTGTTTCAGGCGCCTGCAGCCATATGCAACGAGGGGTTAGCGCGTGTCCTAAAACTTCAATCCTTCACCCTCCCTCCCTCGTTACACCCCCTTGAGCTCCGTATGTCTCCGGACGTTGTTATACGTATTATTTTAGAATCATTGATTTTATAATGTTATTCAATTTTTTTAAGAAGAAAACTTTAAGTAGATTTTATTCTCACAAAAATCTAGAAGAGCAGGGAATTTTTTCCTGAGAATCTATTATGGAGAGTTTTTTACCCCCACCCCAAGGTTTCTCGTGAGCAAAATTTCTTTAACGCATTTTACACGTTACTGTATCACAATACTCACATATAAATATCTGAATTTAGTTTGGTAAATCTGCTTGAGGTGCATTCAAGCTAAATATTTTCCCTTCAGTTCGACGTTCACGCCTTATAGTATTCTCTCCCTTTCTTGCTCCCTTTCTGGGCGAATGAGGCGCCTGCAGCCAGGCAAAGCGGGTAGCTCCCACTCACCCCTTCTCACCAAACTCCCTAGAGCCCCTGGCATCCCCCTGGGGGGCTGAACAGAAGAGCAGAGAACCCGCACCCTTCCTATTCACTCCCAAGTAATAACTTTCCTGTGCGGCGGCTCTGATGGAGAAATCTCCAGCGTCTTACCACTCCCCCCCCCCCCCCCTGTTACCTCATGACTCCCTTTTTCTACCCCCTCGTTCTATCCACCATTACTAATCTCTGCTCTGATATTCCGCTAACCATACTATCAAGACGCGAAGTCTCCTCCTTCCCTTCACGCAAACAACAAATCACCTCTCGCCTAGCAGTAAAACTTCAATAGTTATTGCCGTTCTTACGGTTGCAGAAATGGCGCGCACTTTCGTTATCTGTATCCTGAAATATACCATGTCCGAAAAGTCTTTCCCTGATCACAAATGTTTATTTATATCCGCTATATCTAAGATAGGGACGTGAAACTGGTGCCAAAATGTTGGCAAACTAACCAAGCTTTTTTGTTGCAACAGGACAACACATTAGTAAGTCTCTACGTGAGTACTCTTGGTAGCACGTGGCAAATATAGACGATATTCAGTTTCTGCCCATACATTAGCCAGCATCACAGGAGGGATCGATGCAATGACTGTGGATATCCGGTGTTGCAGAGTCATAAGATCTGATACAGGAGTTCTGTAGACATTACCCTTGACACAAACGCATTGAAAAAAAATTGGGATGTTGCTGTGTTGGGTACACGGCCGTTTGTCGTGCGTGAATACGTCTACGTTGACGCGCTCAGACGTTTCGATGTTTATTTTAAGTTCCCGGCACCGCTTCATTCGATCATATGGGGTTTTATGGGTATCACTGGATTGCTTTTGAGATGCTCTTTCCAACCGTAAACAATTTCTGTATTTCGACTTAGCTTTTTTACGAGTATAGACCGACATTGTGATGATTTTTCTTAATTTTTTACATTAAACCCATAGGATTTCCCCATAACCACGCCACACAATTTATTTCTGCACATGCAATGGATTTATCTTGACGAGCGCTGTCGATTGAAACTTAAACGAGCGTCTTAACTTCTCCTAGTCAAAAGTTATACTACACGGGATTTATGAGACGCGGCGAAACGAACTCAAAATTGCACCCCCCCCCCCCCCCCCCACACCACCCATTCCGCTTCCTTTCCCGGCCGTGATGCTCTTCGCAGTCCTCACTCTACGTAACATATTCTTTGATCCTTTGGTAATCGAGTGTTGTAATTGAATTTTGAATGCAGTCGATAGATTCGGAGCTGCAATCCCAAATTATATCCTCCAATTTTGTTATCGTCGGATTTTCTGGGTTGCCTCTCACTATGGTTGCAAATTTAAAGATATATTCACGTCAAAGGAGAGCGTGGAGGCCATGCTGTCGGGCCATGACGACCGATCCATCGTCCAGGAAAAGTTGTATCAAAGTAAGCACGAACCTCAATGATGCGATGCACCGTCTTGTTGATCAATGACATCTGGGTGATACTAGAGCGAGGAACAGCAAACGATAGCAACATTTCTAGATACACTGGAGATGTGATGGCACCTTCAGCGAACACGGATGGTCCTTTAATTTTGTCAAACAAAAGCGCGCACCAAATATTCGCCATTGGGCTGCCTCTGGTACACTCTGACACCTCACCAGGGAGCTCTAAACCCCAAATACGCACGTTATGCCCTGTACACTGTATCCACCACTGACAAAAATAGTTCACCTCGTCAGAAAAAGCCACACGTTTGACACAGCCATTATCGTCCTCAATACGTGATAACATTTCGTCTGCAAGTCAAAGTCATACCGACGCGTGGCATCATTGGGCAACAATGCCTGAAAAATTTGCACTCTGTATTCACGAAACAATAAACGTATGTGTAAAATATCATGAAGATAACTTTTCGGCATCTGTAATTCATGTGAGGCCCTACGCTCTGATTTCTTGAGATTTCGCACACAAGACTGTCTCACTGCTTCCACCCTTTCAGCGGAGGTTGATGGTCGGCTATTTCTCGGTGAGTCAGCAACAGATCCTATGTTCTTGAACTTCATACCACGACTTAATGCTCTTGAAATCGGGCGGGATCTTTCCATATGTTGTCTGCAAGTTCCTCTGCACTGTTATTGGTGACCGTGTCTCGCGGTACCAGGGGACACACTGAGCTTTTTCTTGATTTGTGAACATATCCGTTTTCCTGGACACTGCAACTGCTACAATACAGCCACGTTACTGAAACCTGCAACAAAAAAAGTTGGTTAGTTTTCCAACATTTTGGTGCCAATTTTACGTCTCTATCTTACATATAGCGGATATAAATAAAGTTTGTAATCGGGGAATATCTTTTCGGACATTCTGTACTTCTAATCATACTTGTGGCCACGAGTAACCTAAGTTTGCAGATCTGCACCAGAAAGCCTTACCTTCTTGTCGCCCTCGTGGATTTATCGAAAATCTGAAAAACACCCTGCCACCAGCGCTTTAAGAATACTGCTTTATTTTTCCGATTTTCTGAATTTATTTGGATATCATAACATAGCTATTGAGTAACGCCGATTTAAAGTACCAGGAAAGTAAAATACGAATAAAATAGTGTGTTTCTTCCAAAACATTTCTTACTTATGCAGACTAATAAATTACACTGTAAAAATAATGGTAAAATTACCTGACAAGTGTAAGGTAATATTCGCAAACTTGCGTGGGAAACATAGTTTTCCTTGCGTGTAAGGTAAATTTATCGCACTCTGGATAAAAATTCGTGTACATGGTAGTGAAAAATCCCATAAATGGATGGGCAAATTACCTTACGACGCGTGCATCTCTTCAGCATGGTCTCGACAGCTAAGTGGGAGGACGGACGGAAGAAACAATCGTCTAACACACTAATATTCAATAAAGCTGCCATGTTGTCGTCATAGTGTAATAGATAGCGCATCGGCCTATCGTAATAGAGCTCCAAGGTTCGCGCCCACCCAACAAGTGTCGAGGATTTTAGAGTTGAAGTTTCGACTACTATTCGTCGGAGGTTGTAGATAATAAAAATAACAGTAATAATACCCTGTGGATTTTTTAATATAATTTTGTTATACAATATAGTTAATATGACCTTTCTTGTATGGGATTTTCCCCCCACTTCCGTCAGGTAATGTAAATTTACTCCACATTTGACAGGTAATTTTACCTAACATGTAGAGGTAATTAGCTTCCCTTACATGTAAGAAAATTTTGCCTCAATCTTTTTACAGTGTAGGTTTCCCACCTGGGAATTGAATCTCTGTCCTACATTTAATGTTTGGTTTACTTAGTAAAAAGACTTTGTCACTTGTGTTATGTAAGTGGAAATTAATAACAACAATCATCTGTAGTCAAATTCATCAACTTAAAAATTAAAATAGAAATTTAGCTCCAAGTTGATTAGCTTAGTAATTTAAGTACTCCATGTACGTCTACGCACAGAACGCACAACGTCTTGCGTGTACTATTTTTTCTGTGCGCCTGCTGTGCGTTAGTGGAGCAGTTGTTGCCGATTAACGTTACGTCCAACTTCCGTGCGTCTTTGCAGCGTGCCTGCTTATTGCGAATGTAGCCGCGAGGCATAACGGTGATTCCGTCACAAGTTGGGGAGCGGCAACATCTCACTCAAAGCGCGGGAAAATTTACAGACCAGTCGAAAGATGGCTGTTCTCTGCGCTTTGTCGGGCAAGATTTACGGTCCTATATTTTCCCCTCATTTTCCCCGGCCGAGGAAGCGTTTAGGAGAGCTGCTTCCTCTGACACGCGCGTAAAAACTTGCTGAAGTCACGAGACGGTTCCCCCCCTCCAGTATCGCTTTGCTGAGGCAGATTGAAGGGGCAGGGGCGACCCCTAGACACAGGATAGACAGTAATAAACAGAACGCTTAATTTATTTACGATTCGATTTTGTTTGATTGCCCTTTCCAATATCGGCAATATAAAAACGGAAAATTATTTTAATTATTTGATATAATGTTAATAGAATGCTTATCATTTATAGATATTTTTCAACGGAAGTGAAAATATAAATGTAGTTGTGATGTGAGCATTACATTGTCGTATGGCTGTGCATTGGCGATGATGTGAGCTAGTTAAGTGTTTTAAGAACGGTTTGACGTTGTATACTGATACTTGACAGCTCACAGTGGCCGTTTATTTTTGGACGTAATTCTACTTATTTCAGATGTGAATATTGAACCCATTTTTGTTAAAATGGGTGGAATTAGGCGGTTGAAATGTTATGCAGAAAGCCGTCACATGTAGTAGTGCCAATCCGTGAACACTGCTTCTTTTTTTTTTTGTTTTGACATTGGCACATTTGCACTGTGCAAAGAATTAGCGTTCCGCTGCTTTGCCTTTAAGTGATGTCTCTGGTACTTGTATGCTCGTTGGGCAGGGTCCTCCGTTGCAAATAGTGGTGGACAGGACTGAGTTTTTCCATATGAGAGGTTTTGTTAGGTCCGAGGCTAAACAATACCCCTGGGAAAATATACGAATTTGAACTGCAACAGTGGCTATTATTTTTATCCAGGGATTCTGAAATTAACGTATAAGTAAAGTGTTTTTAATGTAGCCAAATTTAACATCTCTTTCTTATCGCTATTATTTCCTTGTTTGCATCTCTTATTAGTATGGCCCTTAACTTCATTCTGGCTAACTCATAAACTTTCCCATTAATTATTGTCTATTCGCGGTTTCATCGCACTTTTGAAATTAAACCTTCGAAAAATAGCTCCATGAATGACGTATTTGGTGGTTTAGTAAATATGTCATGCATCGCAAGTGTTTTACACTTGTGTGTGACATTAATCTGCAGTATTTTTGATTCAATTGAAATTTTACGCATATCTTACATAGAGTATGAATACAAATAGTGAGAAGATAGGCTTTGTGGTATTGCCTAGTGGGAAATAGTTATTATGCAAAATTTTATTGCACTGAGTGTTCACTAATTCGGTGCGCTGACGGTTCGGCGTAAATTTGTAGACTCTGTTAAGCGGAGGAATATCCTGTAAGTAGAACTTAATCAGGGCTTCAGAAAAATTGGGAGTAACTATGAATTGGCAATACGTCCTGTTTCATGCAGGTCTAAGTGGTCTCCGGTCTGTTCGGCGTAGATTCAGATATTTGGTAGTGCGTTTCCTCGCAACAGGCTCACTTAGTTCATATATTGAGAGGTGTAAAATAAGCCGTCAACTTATGCTGATACCGCCACAGAAGTGTGTTCTATCAAACGGCGTGAATAAAATAACGCTCTGAATTAAGCTCTTGTATTGAATTAGGGATAGGCAGTGCACTGTACGTCGAAACTGCACGATGAGCTTCCATTGGCTAATGTTCAGTCGCTGCTTGTACACATACAATTTTGCGACTTCGATGCTGTGCTAGTGTCTATACTTTGTTTCGAACATCCCAGTATTTACAAGGGGTTTGTTACCTAGAGTAGGCCCTACGTAGCGGATGAAAATTCTGAACTCCAGATTTCATTTTCCTCTAAATAAAATAGATTCTAAGTTTATACATAGCATCCTGAAAGACATTTAAGTGAGAACGCGGTATAACACTCGTATAATTATTTCTTAAACAATTTGACTGAATTGGTCGTCGTACTCTTAAATTAAAGAAACTTTCATTTCATTGATGGCCGAGAACCATTTACAATTTTACTGTTTATACATATGTCGGTGATATGTCGTTTAGTGTGATATTTTTTTGCCCACACGTGTTACTTGTAGAACCAATAAACAAAATTTATTTTTCTCTTACGCACGGATAGGCAGAAGAAAAATAAAAATTTTCTGCCCCATTTCATTTGAATTATCAAGCCTAAAGTTTCTTCTCGTGAAATGGAGCAAGAATATAATTGGAGCATCGCGGTACGTTAGGGCAGTATAAATTGGCACATAAGTACAATTTACGCCAGTATCGAAATTTATGCCTTTCCCAACGGTCGGTAGCCTTGGCAGTATTTCCTCCGGTAATCTAGGGAAATGCCCATATCTGTGTAGCCAACAGATATTTAGTCCAGTATCCCCCGGCCAGGCTTCTGCACTCGCCAAATGGCCTCCCCAGTTCAAATGATTTACGGACTGTTTTATACCTTCTCGAATCTTTAAACTCGCAGTTTGCAGTGTTCCCCCTACGCTACGCCCCCCCCCCTCGACAACAAGGACCCATCCTTCCGAAGCATTGCGTACTCCCTACCCACTGCATTCCTACCGGAAATGAATCGGTTCTCTAGCGGCCATTGAAAACATTTTTCCCCTCTCGTGAGTCCCTACCCTGAGCCTCTCTTATGCATGAACTATGAATACACGAATGAAGAGGCCCGAGTGGGGTGGTTGACGTTTTGAGGGGCAGTTCAGTCGTTTTGTGCAGTGCTCCAGGCGTTTTTACGGCTTTAAGATTAAATATAAAAGGGGCCATCGAGGAATGCTTGGTGTAGCGTGAGATCCTTTATGCCCCCGCTTTTGATAACCCTCCGGGATTCCTGACTTGAAAATATTTTGCCTCGGTGATTTGCAATATTGTTGCCGCCCTCTGCTCCGTCGTTATGGCGCAAGAAGGAAATTGGGGGGGGGGGGGAGGGGCGGCTGCGGTTTTGCAGTAACTCTTTGTAACGGTTAACCCTCGTGTAGCAATTATCTTTATTCCCCATTTGTAGTCCTCTGCGATTGCGATGTAGAGTGCAATTTCTGCTCAAATAAATTCTGCCGCGTTTGCCCCCTTCCTGCGTTCCGGTACGCCGGGCCTGGCAAATACCTGCCGATTGCCCTAACCAGTATTTATTATTCTCTATCACACGCACGGAATAATAATCAAGCTTGGGCTTTTATTGGGATTTCTCCTCCCACCATCCTGACCCCGAACTCTCTCTCTTTGCGTAAGCCGATGCTTGAAGCTTTTGTTGGGAAAGCAGTAGATAGATGCGATTATTCCGAAAAATGCTGTCGAGCGCTTGTTTTCAGTCTAGCGGGGAGAAACAAGGGTGTGTGTTAACCAGTAACTTTTCTTCAAACTAGCGTGGTCTGAACGTTTTTAAGAAAACAAAATAAACAATCTGATGAATGCACGAACGAAATCGTGTTGATCAGCTACGAGGGACAAACTAAACGTATTTTGACAAGATGATTAATTTCATTGTTTGACGAAATTTGTTTTGTACATTTACGTTATTTAATAGTACATTATTGCAAAAAAAAAGTAAGTCATGTGAAAATAATTATCATTCAAAACAAATTACATATGTGCTCTACTACATAATCCTCTATGTTATGAAGAAAATCTTTCGTCACACCAGAAATTCGCCAGACTGCAAAGAACTGTGCATATGTGTAGGACTGTAACAAATAACGCATGTACTTTAATTAATTATTTTTATTTCATTGAAATTAAGTATTCATCAGTGGGTTACCATGAAGAAGGGGCCCGTAGGTTATATTTGTGTACAGGATGGCCCACCTAAAACTTGCATCGCAAATATTTCGGATATGAAAGGTGCTTGTAATGTTGTGCAGGTTTCACAGAACTGAAGGTTAGACAAGGACTTATAATTGCATCCCAGGCACAGATTTTTATAAGTATTAGAATGTGTATTACTTGCGCAGATATACTTTTTTTTTTTTTTCAAATGGAACGATGCCTACTCATTATCAAGAGAATAGAACTAGGGGAATTGTGATAGTTCATACTAACATAAACGTAGGACCTGCTGGAAGATGGTATTTACTAACGCTGCGAAGGACAGCTTTCTCTTCTCCAGAATTCACATAATTTTTAGATTCATTTTTGTGCTTCTTAAGAGGGTGCTGATCTGATAAACGGTAAAGTTAAATAGAGCAGACCACTAAAGGCATTTATGATTGTCATATTACTGGTGGAGTGGAGTAAGTGTGGAGTTGGGGTAAGTGTAACAGCCGGCCATTGTTGAATTTATTTTCCGTAAAAAAATAGTAATTTGTATATGAAATAGTAGATTGTACGTCTATCTGAATAAAAATATTGACATTTGTGAGTGTTTGGCAAGGGAAACTACAATAGTTTCAAACGTCTACATTTAATGTCAACATTCATGTTCGCTTGCGAGATTTCAGAAAGTTGGTGATTCATAAGAAATATTAGTAGACTCGTGTAGTTTGATGCAATTAGTAACTTTTTGCATGAAGTTTTCAGGGAAAAAAGCAAAGGCCCTTTAGTTACAGTTCACTTTTTTTTCTGGCCTAGGTCACACGTACCCCCTACCTTTTTGGTTCTGGGGTAGCTGTGACGTAAACTCATGGAGTAAGTGTAATACATGTCACACTTGCCCCATTGCTATGTAGAGTTCAAAATAAGTCAATTACAACAATTCGCTTACCCAAATAACCCATCCTACAGGCTGCCATCATTTCCTTGCTTGTCACAAATTTTTTTTTGCTTATTCTTGCTTAAAATCGCTAATGATTGTTTATTTTAAGACATTTACTCATATTTATTCTTTATAGGTGTGAATAGATTACATGACCTGCAGCAGTGAGGTGTCATTGTGAGAGAAAATGGTTAGGAACTATAAACGTAAGACGAAGAGGGGACTTCAATACACGCAAGACAACATTCAAGAAGCTAAACTAGAAATAAATGCAGGTCATTGTAACATATATAGTCCTTCTAAACGATTTAAGATTCCGTACACAACTTTGTTGTATAAACTTAAAGGTGTCAGAGCGGTTAAAAATCGAAGCCAAGGAAAAGCAACAAGCATTCCCGAAGAAGCAGAAAAGAGACTCGCAGAATGTATAAAAACCATGGATAAATGGGGATTCGGTATTACAAGAAGAGAGATGTTGGAGCTAGTTGGAAGCTATGTTCAAAGGAATAAGAGTGACACATCCTTTAAGGATGGTACTCCGGGAGAAGACTGGTTGTTGGATTTCAAAAAACGACATAATTTGTCAATCATAAAACCACAGGCTGTTGAATATGCAAGGAAAAGTGTATTGGCCCCGTTTGTAATTAATCATTACTTTGATGTACCAGAAAAGGTTCTCAGCGACAATGATATAGAAGATAAATCACACAATATATATCACCTTGATGAAACCAGCTTCTGCACTGATCCATCGAAGAGCAAGGTTGTAGGTGAAAAGAATTCTCCCTCAACTAGAGTGACAAGTCGTCCTGGAAAAGATAATAAAACAATACTGTTTGCTGTTAGTGCAGCTGGACAAAAATTGCCCCCTTTAACAGTATTTAAAGGAAAGTATCTGTGAGATCAATGGATGGCACCACCAGAGGAGGGATTCCCAAATACATCCTATGCTGCAACAAAGAATGGTTGGATTGAAGCTGATGTCTTCTACAACTACAAAGAACGCATTCATACCACATGCATTGCATGAGGGACCCATCCTTCTGCTGTATGGTGGGCACACTACACATGTTGATAATAGGGTAATTTATCTCGCTATTGAGAATAAGATAATAATTGTAAAATTGCCTCCTCACACAAGCCACTTGCTTCAACTTCTAGACCTCTCTACATTCAAACAACTGAAAGAAGATTGGGATGCCAAGTTGGTAGCTTGGCAACGCCAACACATAGGGGTTAGACTTCCAAAGCGGACCTTCTCTGCACTCATGGACACTGCTTGACAAAATTGTAAACAAGAAAATGTTAACAGTGGTTTCCGAAAAGGTGGAATTGTACCATTTATCTGGCATGTTATTTCCATTGATAAATACGATCCCCAAGCGTTAAAACCATTTGAAATGCATCATTCAGGAAGAACTGGTACCCATGGAGAAGAGTACATTGCTTCAACAAACCAAGCAAAGCCTGCAGAATAAATTTTCACACCAGTAACTGACAGACTATAAACTAGTGGTACGCATGGAGAAGAGCATATTGATTCAACAAGCGATGCAAATCCTGCAGAAGAAACTTTCACATCACCAACTGGCAGACCAGAAACTACTTCAGTGAGCTTTGAAAATCTGATATTCTCCACAATGAAACAGAAACAAGATATTATCAAAGGTAAAAAAGAAGGGTAGCAATTGGAGCTGAAGTAATTACTAGCAAGGTGACCCAACAAAGAATTAAAGAAAGTAAAAAGCTAAAACCTAACAAGCAGACATGTACGAAAAAGACCAAAGAACCAATACTAGAAGAAACATCTGAAGAAGACGAATATATATATGACAACTTAACTTTACAACACATAGAAGAATACATATTGGCTACTGAAGAACCTATGCCACAGGATGATGTGTCTCGAAAGAAAATTGGAGACTGGGTGGTGGTAAAATTTTGTGCAGGAAAGAAAAGCCAACATGCAAAACATTTTATAGGACAAATCATAAAATTAATTCCTACCACACATACAAAAATTTGTTCGGAATAAGTAAAACACAGATTCTGTGTTTGTATGGCCCGACAGAGATGATATTGATGATATTGATAATGATGATATCATGGCAGTACTTCCGCAGCCAACACCTGGAAGAAGAGGCGAAACTCTCTTTGCAGTAAGTTTTCATAGTTATAATAAGCCAATAAACCAGTTTATTGTCTCAAGAACTGACAATATGCACATATGTGATTAAGTGCAGCAATAAAATCAATTTCAAGTGTTTATTGGAACATGTGGGTAATTTTCAGACTGTATATTTCAAGTTTACAGCATTTTTCTTTTAGAGTGAGCAGTGTGTTAAAATTTAAATTATTGGTGCACATTTGGTGTTTAAAGTGTTATTTCGTTTTCCCTATACAGTAGAGCAAAGTTCCAAGTGAAACAATAAGTTACTTTTGAAAAACAAGACTTTATACTTTTTCCATGTGTCACTGCTGTCGTAATTTGACGACAATTATCTCTAAAACTATTCCATGTAGCAGTACGAGTCAAATACTGCCTGAAAGAGGAAAGCATGAGGATTTTCACCATTCCCCTGCATCAACACTCACAGGTAAGCATTAATTATTACAGACTGGTAACACACTTGCCCCCAAGTGCTGGAGAAAGTTGATAGTGTGGCATATATTTTTCAAAGGTATATTACTTTTTTTGTACTAAATGTGTGAAACCCCTATTTAGGTATGTTCTGGGTAACATTCTTAAGTTTCTAACCACAAAATGTTATTTTACCAGGTGACTCGGTTACAGAGAAATGTATCACCAAACATGAACTATTAATATTCTACCCCACACTTGCCCCACTCCACCTAGCACGTGAACTACTTACAAAAAACACCACTGAAATTCTAATTTCCTCTAGTTTTATTTTCTTGATATGACTAGGCATTGTTCCATTTGAAAAATGTATCTTTGTGCAAGAAATACACGTTACAGTACTTATTAAAATCTGTGTCTGGGCTGTAACTATGAGCCCCGATCTTAACTTCAACTATGTGAAACCAGCACATCAAAATCACCTGTTATACCCGAAATATTTGCGGTGCAATTTTTAGGCGAGCCATCCTGTATAAGCATCTTCTGACGAAATATTCCAGGATTATATTATGGTATTACAGTGGATTGCTTATCTACAAGTATTATCAATATTATATATTTTGACCTCTCTCATATCCCCACAACAGTGATTGTGTGTGCAGTAACAAACGTAAGTAAAAATGAAAACATACTTACTGATACCACCATCAGAGAAAATCAAAAACATACTTGCTGTTCCCACCATCAGAGAAAATCAAAAACATACTTGCTGTTCCCACCATCAGAAAAAATCAAAAACATACTTGTTGTTACCACCATCAGAGAAAATCAAAAACATACTTGCTGTTCCCACCATCAGAGAAAATCAAAAACATAGATGATATGAGGCTCGCTCTCATTGGGGCCGGCTGTCCTACACGCGGAACGGAACGAACATTAAACGAGGTAAGACGAGATGGAGGTGGAACATCAGCGGAATGAAGGAAAAAGATAGCTGGAAACCACGGAGAAAATTACACCATGGCAGTGTCAGCTACCCTCGCCAAATGAGAATACCCATCAGATAAATCACATGTTTTAGGTACCATTGAACGAACTGGAGACCCCAGTATTTTGAGGTTACAGACTTGCCCCTAAGCCAACCGTAAACATAAGCGAGCACCGGGTAAAGTACTACACGAAGGTCGATTCCTCAAAATACAACACATGTGTCTGTGGATTTTCACGTCAGTTATAATGAATTATAATTCTGCAAATCTCAAAGAGGAAAATGTTAACGGTGTTGGATTTAAACTTAACATGTGTGCACTTGAAACCTGACGCGTTATCTAGTCTGTGAAATCTCCTACCGACTGGCAATTATTTCTAAAAAAAACCCGATGACAAAATTGAGTTGGTGTTGTGGTTACTGGAAAACCAGAGGAAATCAGCTTACTATAGCATGGATATTTCACCGCTGATTTCCAGCGCAGCACTTTTCTTTCAGTAGTTTCATTGATGGGATAGTTTTCACTATTGAATGTTTAGTAGCTGGGCATGTGTTATGCTACCTCTTTTTAACCTGTCTTCCGTTCAGATTTACACAAACTGATAGTTTAATCAAAGCGAATTCATCATCCCACAATTTCAAAACCTTCGTCACTGTTCCAATATATATATATATATATATATATATATATATATATATATATATATATTATATATATATATATATATATATATAAAGTGGTCAAAGAATTTAAGGAGCTACTTAGAAAACTTTTTGCTTTTCACAATCTAAGCATGAATCCAAAGTGACTTCCAAATTACCACGACCTGTCTTTCAAGCGCATGTATACGATCGACGCCGCTGTTCAACTTGGGGCTATATTCGTGCTATCAGTCAGCATGAATGTGTTCATTGCTGTTGTAAGTTGTTTCAAACACGGTTGTCACTTTTATAATTACAGGAAAATTCAGTAACTTTTTCCTCTAAATGTTTGAACAAAGAATGGATTTCTGCTCCTTTGTTCTGAATATAAGCGTATTATGGTCCCCCCCCCCCCCAGATAGTTGTTCAAAAGACAACCGGAATTGAAATACAGAATTTAGACTGCATCGAAAGTCTTCCTTGAAATGTTACTGCTGTTATTTCCGAGCTCAGAATAGCAGCGATGGCTTGAAATGGGATCAGTTTTCGAAGTAGAGACAATACTAACTTCATCAATAAAAAACACTGCCCTCGGGGGTTTCTGCTGAGCATTTTCCCTTGCGGCTCAGCTTCCATTTCTCCCGGGCAACTTGGATGCCTTTATCTCCACCCTCTACGAGTCTCGTTGCTTGTATAGGCTATCCCCCCCCACCCCCATCCTTATCACGAGCCCTATTCGAGACTTGGTGGCCGATATAAGGAGACGGAAACAAGCCCATCGGGCCTGTTTTCTTCTCTCCCACCCCGCACCGTATCAACATAGACTTCGTTTAGGCGTATTTACCCAGGGAACTTTGCTCGTTACTAAGGGTTCCGCCCTCGAAATTATTTCCTCGGAGGAAGCCGGACAGAAAAGAAAACGGTGGATCCGGACGCAGGGACGGCAAATAGGGTAACTAGCTTTGCAGCCGGAAGTAGGGAGGGTCGGGGGATGTAGTTCGCCCTTGGGTTGGCGTGTGTGTTGGGGCTCCTGAGGGACGCCTAGTTCTCTCCAGGAGGGTCTCTGCGAAGACACGTCGCAAAGTCGAGAACCTACCACCACCAATCCTATATCCTTTGAGGGGGAAGGGAGGGTCCACTCTTCGACTGCAGGCTGTTTCCTCTCCAGAGTCTTCGTGCGGTATACAAGTTACCACCTGTGTCCGAGCAATAACTGCACAAGTACCTCGCGAAACTTTTGTTTACTTACCCATTAAGGTGTTATTTCTCTTTTTTGGGGGGGGGGGGATTTTATGTGAGAGAGGTGTCGAAAAGTTCCCCCTTAATGCATTTGTTAATTGTCAAATCATTATACTTTTCACAGCGTAACACACAAATTAGGACACAAGAGTGTTATAGGCAGGTTCAGCGTGTTGAATTAGAGTCTACGTGTGGTAAACTGCATTTGTGTTAGAAGATACGAAAGAAATACAAACTTTTCCTCTAAAGTTTACGGTTTAATTTATTAATTAAATTAATGTTAACAGTTTTGCTTGAATGAACAAAAATATATTTACTACAAGTCTGACCCCTATTTTCAACCAAATTCAGAGTGCCAATACTCGCTCACCTGTTTATAAATCGCATCCATACTGAATCAGTATTATCTGCACACAACATATATTACATTAAATGTAATTTGACTGGAAAAAATATCTATTAGCAAAGCCTGGTATGCTGCAGAATTCGGGAAATTAAAACTTTTATGTGTTTATATTTTGAAAACTAGAATGATTCGACAACTAATAACTGCATTTAGGGGGGCACTTTTCGAAAGCTCTTTCAGATAACCAAATAAAATAATGTAAAATATCACCTTAAACAATGGCGTGGCGGGAAATTCTTTAGTTTATGTGTAGGGCCACTGATTCTTTCGCGAAGAAATCTGAATACACAGTAGATTTCATATTATACACCTCGGCTGTTGTCAAACCGTTTCGTTTCGGCATTTGACCGAGCCACTCAGGATTCCGTAACTCGAACACTCAACCTTCATGGCTCGTGCGCAACAGTTAACACGAACCAGAACGTGCTTCAGCCAATCAGGAAAATAAATAAATAAAACGAACCCAAAGTGTTTTGATATTTGTGAAATTTGTGTCTAAACCGAATATCTGTTTTCAACTGCCCCAAACCAGAACATAAAGTGGGCTCTTCGTTTCTGCAATATCACACGTAAAAAAAAAAAAAACATATTTTACTCTTTATTGGAACATGCAGATAATTTAAATCAAATTATTTGTAAGAATAATCAAACAAGGAGAGCTCTTAGCATTGACTAAAAATGTTTTTAATAAGATATGTTTATCAAAACCTATTTTACGAAGATACAGAAACAGCCACCGATGTAATTTGTTTCTCTATAACGTTTTTAGAAAATTCGTAATAAACTTGAAGTAAAAAAAAAAAGACTTAAAATGTATGCCCCAATCGTAAGCAAGTTCCGTACTTCAGAGAAGTTTCTTTATAGCGTTCTTAAGTTTTTCAATCAATATTTTAGCCAAGTCAAAAATGTGTTTCATAAACGTTACGAAATTAATTTGAAGAAGGATTTACTTTCGGGTTTTTTATACTCATGACAGAAATGTGGCATACTTTTTTTCCCCCCATTCTAAGTTTTTTTTTTTATTATTGAATTACTAGGACTTTAGGGATTTGACGGATGAATCACTGAAACCTTAGGCAGGTAAACAAAAAAAAAAATATTGTTTTGCACAGCTGGTTATATTCTGTTTCTAGCTCGACGCATTTTGTGTCCATCAATTTAATGTCGTCACATGACCAAAATGTTTTAACAATATAAAGTATAGAGAAAATCAAAACTCAGTATGATTTTAATTAGTTCGACAGTAGTAGCAGACGCGACACATTGGTTCTCTCGTGGGACTCGCACGTTTCATCACCTGTCCATAAAGACGATGTGTAAATATGTCCTCTGTGTGAACCGTCGACGTACTTACCTGGCCAACAAAAAAAAAAATGATGTTGCCTGGGTGCGGTGTGTTGCCTAAGATGTACCGCACGAACAAATGACATAGCGGCTTACGCGTGCTGTATTTCGTGAACAATAAAGATGTTAAAGTAGTCGATCAACTAAAATGATGTTGCCTGAGTGCGGTGTGTTGCCTAAGTTGTACCGCACGAACAAATGACATATCGGCTTACGCGTGCTGTATTTCGTGAACAATAAAGATGTTAAAGTAGTCGATCAACTAAAATGATGTTGCCTGAGTGCGGTGTGTTGCCTAAGTTGTACCGCACGAACAAATGACATATCGGCTTACGCGTGCTGTATTTCGTGAACAATAAAGATGTTAAAGTAGTCGATCAACTAAAATGATGTTGCCTGAGTGCGGTGTGTTGCCTAAGTTGTACCGCACGAACAAATGACATATCGGCTTACGCGTGCTGTATTTCGTGAACAATAAAGATGTTAAAGTAGTCGATCAACTAAAACGTGATGTTTGAAATTGGCACTTGGCACCTATTAGGGCCTAATGTTAAAGACTGGAATATTAATAAGCTTGTGAACTTTAGAAATCCGGCGCTGAAGACACTTATAGCTGCAGTAATATTGAGACCATTAGTTTTTATTAAATTCGCTTAGTACTTATATTTATGGTATACGGTGGTTGTGTTTATCAATAAAAATTTGACGTTTTAAAGAGCAATAACACGTGGCTATAGCGATTACAGTCGTTCCGAAATAATGTTTCACATTGTGCGTAGTTAATACCCAAAGTTTTTATACGTAGTAAGCATACAGGAATGGAACAACCCGCAGATATTTTCAAGAATTTCTTGTCCTGCGTAAGGAAAGGGAGGGGGGGGGGGGCGACCAGTGCCAGACTTTGACAAAAGATGGCGAGGTGACAAATGACAGCGGAAAAAATTGAAGGAATTCCGGTGAGCCTAACACCAATCGTCGGGAGAGAGTGGGTGAGGACCGCGGCATCAGGATTTGTTACAGCTGACTGCTGACATTCCGCTTCGGAGTATTTCTGCCTTCTCAAGGCAGTGAGTTCAGACTGGCCGGTATAATGCATTACTTCCTGTGCCGCACTCTCCAATAGAAAAGATTTCCTGACTCATATGAAGGGAGGGGGGGGGGTCTAAATACATCCTTTACGAACGAACCACAAATAATGGTGGCCGCGTGGGCAGGCCGCGCCGAACGGTGTACAGAGCTCCAGCAGAAAACGTTCGATTAAAACACCTTCCAACATGTCTGATTGAGGTCCGCTTAAAAATATCATTTAAGAAACTATACGCTTCTGTATACGTTTTTCAATTCCTCCCATTATCTCTAAAGCATGTTTTTGTGATAGTGAAAATGGCTCAAACAGGTGTTTTCGAAGTTATTTTTTCGGTATGAATATTCCGTTATAAAAACAATTTAAAAAAAGAATAAGTACCTGCCTAAAACTTGTATTTTTGTTATTACGTCATAAAAATAATAGGGGCTCCGCTGAAAGTCTCATAGAGGCGCATTATCGACGGCAAGACCGCACGCCAGTTCAGTGCTTTGCACGTAGAGGCGATGGGAGAGTTGATGCGCATGTCTAGTACGCCCCTAGCGTTCCCACGCTTTTAGGCCTCAGACGTGCAAAATTCTTTCAACCAGGCGACCACCTTAATATGAGTTGTAGTAAAATTAATGCGTTTTTTAATTGGCATTTGTGTTTCTTTGCTGCATTAAAGGATATCACTGTCAAGCCTGGGCGAAGATGCTAACGCGCTATATTAAGGTTGGGGGACTGCGATTGAGTCCCTGACAGTGATACTTAATTTTTTTAAATTTATCTGCAGCTCTCTACTGTATAGTTGCCAATAAATTTTACATCGACCAACTTAGTGCGGTTATGTTGCTGAGGATGTAGACCTGTAGATGATTCCAGTGCGTACAGGTGGTGGCTCTTGTGCCAGGTCGCTAAAAACCTTTCCGCAGCCTCATATTTTCCCGCCAAACGCTTCAAAGATGGTCAAATAAATGTTGGGTGGCTGTGACATCGCCGAAACTTCATTAGCGACACCACGTTTGTATTAAAACGTTGAATGGCTTCAGTTTTCATAAAATAATATTTCCATTGATGTGTTGCAGGTTCAGCCAATTAGAATGGCGCACCAAAAATATATATTTCCGATACCACAACACTTGAAAATGGCGAGCAATAAAACTGGAAACGAAATAAGGTTTTTTAAATAATAAATTTATATAAAAACTCTATTGACACTTAAGCTACTGCGGTTGAAGATTGCTCAATAATATTTGCATTGAACTACATTGGGCAGCAAATATCTGGTGAAGAAAATAGAAATATTTAGAAGCGAAAATAATTCACTGGTCTGGTAATACAACAGCAGTTTGAAGTTTTTAAAATTTAGTTTAAATAAAAAATCCGAATTTTTCAGCTTAGTGAAAGAAACTTCCGACAGCTTTACACATATTTTTAAATAAAATTAATATTAACTAACAAACTTCGTCCTGTGGAAAATAAATTGGCCATGTTTGTTCAAACAGATCTCTTTTAAATTTTATCGGTAATATATATTTGAAGAATAAAATTTTACATGTTTTGGTTCAAGTTTCAGACTAGCTATGGATGTAGGCTATGCGTGGTATTGGAATGTAAAGTTTACATTAATGTAGTATGTAAGCCTTCCTCCATAACGCGCAGGCACGATGGGTAGTAATATATATATATATATATATATATATATATATATATATATATATATATATATATGGACACACATTTTAAAGCAACAGAGCTCTACGTGAAAAACCGTCAGCGACTAGTTGCTTTGCAGAACCGTAGGGCGATGATCATATGGATTGGGGAAAAAAGAAAAAAAAGAGAGATATGAGATAGTGAGGGCGAGGGCCGGCGGTCGCTAGCACAGGAAAGAGCTGCCCGAGGGAGCTGTGGCCTCTGAAGTGCAGGCAATGACCGTGGAGTAATTAAAGTGAAAGTGTTATTGCACAATTCCTCGTTGGCCGCAAGCCTGTGATGATGCTCCCCTCTCCGTAGTCATTGCCCCTGAAACCGGCAACGGAGTGCACATATATTGGGGCCCAGCTACTCGGGGAACAGATATCCTAGGGCCGACAACACCCAGGACATATAAAGCGACTTCCAGGATTTGACTGGTGATACCGATCAAAGGTTAATTGTGTCGTACTTAAGTCTTTTCCCTAGTCGTATCAAAATCGTGGCACCATGAAGAATGTTTGTTTTTGAAGAAATTCGCGCTCGTATGCAAGGTGTTCACCCCCCCCCCCCACCCCCCGTGTATGCTCAATAATATTTCACTAATTTGTCGGTGAAAACCGTTTCAGAAGTTGTTTTTCTTCAAAAGCACATTTAAGTTTAATTTTATAAGTAAAAAATATAATTTCAAAAAAATAGTTGACTTCTGATGGGAACAGGAATAGGACGCATGTGGTCTCACGTAACATACTCCTTGTGATAATCGATAAAATACGACTCGCAATGTAGAAGTTAGAAAGCGCGTGGACTAGTAAAATCAGTCGGGCTGACCAACATGATAAACACTGAATTAGAATTCTTCAGAACCTACAGATCAATTTGTCCACGCGCTTGACTCCATGTTATTTTTGGGATCAGTTAGGCAAGGTCAGTTGAATTAAATACTAACACACTTCTTTCGGCTCCCAAGTGCCCATGCGCAACACTTTGGGACGAATTCTCGGTTCCAGCCAGTTCTTCTAGCGTCGGGCATACGACCACTCGTAGCAGGCCCACCCTCAAATGCACAGGAGACCAAAATATCACCACTAGAACCATTTGGCGCCTTCGACATCGACTGCTGAGGTGTTTCGATGTGGCCCTTCAGTGCATATAGTATTGGGCGATTTAAAAGCGAACTTTCGTAAAGCCAATAAACTAACATCAAAAAGGCGTAGAATTTTGGTAATTTTTTCCGCTTATTCTGTAGTATTCGTTATACTCAGTGATGTAGTTTTCCCTGATCGTAACGTGAAAAGTACTAGTTCGCCTTCGTTTTCTTTTATCGAGCCACACCAATGTCCTTTGCCGCCCTGTGCTCTGTACAGTGTCTTGGGTGTTGTTAAATCAACGAGTTACATGCCATCTTCCACATAGCTTTACCGCAGTGCCATTTTGAAATTGGCGGTAAAATAATAAGCCATAAAGGAATATACAACTGTAACTTTTTCGTATATATTACGGCAGTTTTCCGTAATGCATTTTACGAGCCACCAGAAAGCCGCGACTGAGAGATGGGTCGGGCTGTAAAATCATAAAGTAGTATAACCTCCCATCACACATCGTCGAATTGCGCCGCAGTAAAATGTGGCTCCAGTTTGACGACTGGCTGCCGCAAACAGTGCCGTGATTGGCGATTGGGGAAGAGGGGAAACGGAGCAGCGGATATTCCGGGCGAGTTACAGTAAAGATGAGGATGGCTATTGCGATCTCGCTGAACTACCAGTCCTCCCCCCCCCCCCCCTCCTTTTTCCCCATCCCTGTCGGACGAGAGATGGGGAAGTTACGTCTTCCTCCCCAGTCGCTTTAACCCTCAGAGCGCCGCGTACGACTTTCTCCGCGTCTCCTTATCTCGTCGTGGCTCCCGCACATCCCGGAACATGGAGCGTTCCGGAAATGTGGCGTTCGGCGATCTTCGTAGCTCCCCGTCGGACATCGGCGATGACGTCATGTCGACGTGGATGATGTTCTGAAAGCTAAAGAGCACGTCCCGGGAGTAGTGTTTCTTTTCGAACTTGCTTCTGCAGCCGCCAATACTTGCTGCTCTGGCGGAAACATCGTTGCAAACGAGGTTTATCTACCACTGTCCTTTGTCACATGTGTACGCGATGACGTAACGTATGCCTACAGACCCTTCCCTGCCACAGCATTCTGCAATCGTCTTGTTTCATCTGACAGGACATTAATGATGACAGCGACAATACATGTCTGTGGAAGTTAATGTCATGTTCTGCGTGTAACAATATTTCTGCAGTGTGTACAATCTACTGGATATTGATTAGCAGAAATTATAATTGTCACTTTCGAGAGAACATTGCAAATCAATTTCATGTGCTGATGTTTTGTGTTAGGCTATTCGCCGTAAAGTGAGCACTTTTGAATGTCCTCTCATTTGGAGTAATAGTCGATAAATATATTTTATTATAGCCTTAGACTTTAACTTCCGAGTGCGATGAAATATACACACTGTATTTATTGTTTATATGGCAATAATTATTTAGAAATGTGATTAAAGGACGACACACAGCTGAAAGAAAAAGTAACTAGGGCTTCAAAATGCTCACTTTACTGTGAACAGACTATAGTGAAGAAGACGATGTGAGGTCCACAACTTGATAGTACTTACTTCTTGTGAATTGCTGTGCTACTGCAGAGAAAACTAAACCAACCAATACCGGCTTTTAAAATAATAGTGCTTTTTCGTTAACTACGATCTTGATTGCTTGAACTCCACAGCTGATATATGTTCTGCAATGAAGTATGAGTAACCGTAAATACGGAGTTTGGTAGAATTTTTCTCGTGCAAGATCAGCTCTCAAATGTTGGTACTGATTTCCTGTGTTAATTATTTACCAACCCTATCGTACATATTACCAGTCCTGACAAGTTGTTTCACTTTTATATTCACTCTACTAGCTGTAATTATATCGTATCAAGATTACGTTAAGAATTTAACTGGATGTTCTGAATCCTATACTATGTGTACAATGGAGCCGTGCAAAAATGTATAAGACAACGGGAGAAAATATTTTTAGTCAATATAACCATATAAAACCGGTAACAGAATGATGAAAACAAAATACTGTTTACTAACAGACAGTTATCAAATAATACATTTGAATACGAGCAACCCACTCTTCGTCGAAAGTCAATCAAAATATACCAGAAAATAACAGAAAAAGAGACAGAAAACGTGAAATAAAATCCGAAATGTGAAAATAATTTCCAATTGCCTTTGCGTTCATCGCAGAACACAATTTCAACATACACGGATAAAACAACATGATTAAAAATAACGATCGATTAAAACACACTTTAACAAATACCACAATAGATAAAATGTGATTATCGAGGAATTTGTGGTTTATTTCATCTCAGATTGATGTCGAAAAGTAGGGTAATGAATCAAGAGGCGGCAAGGAGTATGTAACACTGTCGCAACACAAAGAAACGTTCCTGCCGCTGTGATCTCTTCCAGACCATGCTTCCATTTTGTAATCAGCTCAGGCTAACAATAAGGTCCAGTTAAATTTCGGACGTTATTCGATCACACTATCTCAACTAAAACTAATTTTAAAAATCGGTTCCATACATGATTAAACTAGAATACTTAAACCCGAAAAACAAAACTTGCTTTACTACTAAGCCACTTTTTTTTTTACGCCAATCCGACTTGAATTATGTAACTGGAATGACTTAAACATTGTTCACTGACCTATACCTGAAGCTTGCTTTTCTGACATGAGCAAAACTCCTACTTTCCGTGGGTTGGCAGTCGACATATCGTGAGATAATAAGTCAACGCCACTTTCCTTGTGGTGTTTTTAAATCAATTAGAAACTGCTATTAACTCTTTTATTTCATCAAGACCACCACCCCTTAAAGAACCAGTATGAGCCCACCGACTTTGAAGAGTAGTAACAGTGTTTTAGCCCATGACTCCAAACTTTTCACACCCCGCACTCAGTATGAGGTAGGGTAAGTGTGTACGGATTATTTACCGTTTACTAGTGCAAGTCAATTAATTTCAATTTATATTATTGTTGGTATGTCTGAAAGATTGCGAACGCTTAAAGGTGGTATTGGTGTTTAAATAAATAAATATATATATGTGTGTGTGTTACATGCCGTAAATAAACTAAATGCCCCAGAAATGATCATTTTCTGTTGAAAGCGACGAATAACGTTTCTTGTATAGCCTCTACATAGTTCGTCCCTGAAGTCCAAAACTTTAGGCATTACTCACTAAGTTTTGCGTCATAACGGACCTTGTTTACACATGTTAAATGCTCGTTTATGAATTTTTTTTTTAATTCACGGAAAATTTTGACACCGTATTCTTGCTCTTTGAGCTAAATCCATGTACTACTTTTTTTTTTCAACTGCTATGCTTTACTTAGACTCGTTAGTGGATCCTCAAATAACCATAAGTAATATTTATTTTATGCTATGTGGTAAGGCTGATCTGGACTCAATAAAATGGTCGAGGAGTGAAAACGCACGTAATAAAGGATCAGCATCAACGTTTGCTTGGAACAGGATGGAAAACCCATCTACAGCGCAGCCGACCGAAGTGGAACTAAACACAGAAAATACTTCTGCAATTTCTATCAGTGTATCTAGCCAGATACTACGTTTTGCACAATGATGCATCAAGAACAATAAAATAGACAAGTTCTGTAATTCTTGTTTCCAAAATGTTAGCTTTTTTTTTTTTTTTTTTTAACATGAATGTCACATTTCTGGGTTTTTCTTACATCATGTCCCTGCCCTTTGGCTTCTCCTACTACTTATGCCAGTGCAAAAGATGAGTATTCTGAAATAGCTTTGGACAAAGGTTTGGACTGGAGTAGCGATTCGGATTTTGAGGACTGGCCTTCCAGTCGACTTTCTGGTGATAGTACTATTTCGAAAGTAGCTCTTGTGCACTGTGGAGGTGGATGGATGAGATTGTAAAAATATGTGTATAATATGTTTAGGTTAGTTCAATGATGTCGTACAAGAGAAAGTGTGTTTGGTTTTCAAAGGCTTGTGTATGTTTAAATTTAAAGAAATAATAATGCTGTATTGAAACTGTTTGTGTTTTGATTCATTTATTTATTTTTATAGTTTCAAGTTTTGAGTGGTGACGAATAGTTTCCAATGCCCACCTCCACTGTTGAGCTTCTGCTTGGCTAAGTGAAAATTCCTGGTAGGAAAGTGGTTTTGGTGAATCCTTACTCGAGATTCTGTTCGGATGCGGCCATTTGTTCGCCACCGCTATGTAACAATGATTGATAGTTTCGCCTTTAACCCATCCCGACCCCCCACTGTGAACGTCGTGTAGACCCAGTCAGTTGGCACTCCTGCCCGCCCTCACGGTTCAAAAAGTGCTCTCTCGTTTCCCTGGGTTTGATAATAATTTGGAATGACATCGGTACTAATTCTGAGGAGAATATTTTGTTGGTATTGTTTTAAACGCGCTGATAATTTACCAAAATAATAGCCCGCTCACCACTGTCCAAGATCACATAATTCACCACTACTGAGCTGATAAAACATTACTATAGGCTGTTCATGGTAAAATGAGCACTTTTGAGGCCCTAGTTACTTTTTCCTTTCAGCCATATTTAATCCTCTAACCACCCTTTTAAACAAATATTGCTATGTAGGTAATGAACACAGTGTGTATATTCCACCGCACTCGGAAGTTAACTTCTAAGGCTATGACATATATTTATTGACTATTATTCCAAATGAGAAGGCTTTCAGAAGGGCTCACTTTACCGTTAACAGCCTATATAACTTCGGTTAAAAACGTTTTGTCCAACATTGAACATTCAGTGATAAAAAACTGTGTTCAAATAAACAGTTTTACTTGTCAACTATTTGCGATATGACTTCTCGAGTATAACATTGTAGGCCAAGTGTCATTTTAATCTGTTTATTATGAAGCACCATCGCAGTTCACTATTTGATTACCAGATACAAGAATCGTTTACCAAAAATAAAGTAACTTGAGAAATTTCTAACCAGCAAAGTGCTGCGTAGAAGATTGTATATACTTGCATGCAACACTGAAGAACATTCCATTATTTGAGACCTGGCGAAAGAAATATTTTTGTGATGACTCCCAAATATCTCCGAGGATTGATTACAAGAACGCTTTTAGTGTAATACATTACGGCTCTGGAACAACTGTAAATTATTTCTTTACCTCAGCAACTTGCTGACATCTGTACATTGACGAAACTGTTTGTTTACTGCAGCTTTCCTTATAACATATTCTCTTCAACAATTGCAATGAAAAACGCCGAGTTTTCAGGTTAAGCAAAATTTCATTTTGTGTTAAATCTCATATATGTCGTATTCGAACATGGGGCAGTGAAAACTTTTCGAATTCCTAGAACGTGTGCACTTTACCATCCATACGGGAGTTACGGTGTGCTGTGATGAAATTCATTAAGGCTTTTGACGGTGAAGTGAGCACTTTTGAAAGCCCTTTCATTATATATATATATATATATATATATATATATATATATATATATATATATATATATATATATATATAACACCCTATAAATAGTATGTCAGTATCAACAGATACTAGTGGGTTTACTTGAGAAACCGTTCCTCGTGTTTTCATTTCCAACAGCTGGTGATAAGTAAACAATGACCTGGACGAGGACCCGCGCGAAGAAGTCCAGTGGTGTTAAATTGACGAAACAAAAATTGCTACCTTCCAGCAGGCAAGTTTTTCGTGCAAGTATAGACAAACTGACGGCCAGGAATAAAGGGGTGGGAACACGTTGTCGCGTAATGACGACGTTGAAAGTGCATAGTCTTACGAGTTGCCTAGTAGTTCGAGTGGCAGATGTTCATACAGATACTTATTGAAAGCACGAGAGCGCAATAACATGGTATAGGCTGTTCACGGTCAAGTGAGCACGCTTGATGCCATAGTTACTATTTTCTTTCAACCATTTTTTTAATCCTTTAACCACCTTTTAAAATAACCACCTTTTTATTACTTGCGTGGCAATATTTATTTTAAAAGGTGGTTAAAGGATTAAAAAAATGGTTGAAAGAAAATAGTAACTATGGCATCAAGCGTGCTCACTTGACCGTGAACAGCCTATACCATGTTATTGCGCTCTCGTGCTTTCAATAAGTATCTGTATGAACATCTGCCACTCGAACTACTAGGCAACTCGTAAGACTATGCACTTTCAACGTCGTCATTACGCAACAACGTGTTCCCACCCCTTTATTCCTGGCCGTCAGTTTGTCTATACTTGCACGAAAAACTTGCCTGCTGGAAGGTAGCAATTTTTGTTTCGTCAATTTAACACCACTGGACTTCTTCGCGCGGGTCCTCGTCCAGGTCATTGTTTACTTATCACCAGCTGTTGGAAATGAAAACACGAGGAACGGTTTCTCAAGTAAACCCACTAGTATCTGTTGACACTGACATACTATTTATAGGCTGTTCATGGTAAAGTGGGTACTTTTGAGGCCCTAGTTAATTTTTTTCTTTTAGACATATTTTATCCCTTAATGAGATTTCTAAATAAATATTGCATTGTAATCAATAAACATGACCATTATTCGAAATGAGAAGGCTTTCAAAAGTGCTCACTTTACCGTGACAAGCCTATAGAACTAGACATGAGTTTGAATATAGAAAAAGAGGTGTCATATGATAAGTGGTATTACTGCGCTGAGGAAAAAAAAAATCTAAAAATATACGACAAGTTATAGCAAGACCATAGACTAAAGATGAGGTAGGTCGATCTCGCTGGCTGCGCACAACCAATCTCCGTGTCCCGACACTGAACTGCTTTTCTGCCAATACGGCTATCGAAAATGGCGTGGATTGGTCTGAGGCTAAAACACTAATCAGTTAACAAGTGCTTTGAGACGTATGTATACTTCCTCTAACCAATTTAAAAATCATCTGGATTAAATTAAAAATTTTAAAAGTATTTTATTAATATGTTTGTGCTTACCATTCCAAAATTAAGATATAAACAAACACGTTCATCACAGTTGGCCATGTGACTTTGACAGTTGTGTAGGATTGGGGAAGGTCAGTGTTGGGGTGCATGCGCAGAAGATGCATAAGTGGTATACCTCATATTTTGTGTATGGGGAAGACAGGTGAAGAAAATGTGAATGGACAAAAGAAGTTATGTGTTTTAAATGACCACTATATCTTGTCGAAGTGTAGAATCACTCCAACCACAGTATAAGATTTCGACCACACCACTGGGCTGTTTCTGGACATTTCTTGCACACATCCATTGGCACCCGTGTCATAATTATGGTACAAAAACCTTGGAACTGCAATAACTGTACCACAATTATGGTATGCGTGCCATATGTGGCGGCTTCTTTGTTGTGGGTGTACTCATTCGCGAGGCCGTGGAAAACGGACCCTGCGTGATATTTAGCTATTGCTTGCCGCGGAAGATTCCCATCACTTGCCCTATTGGTTGGGCTGCCAACCGCCTAGTAAGTAACCATACTCTAATTGGTGAACGTCGTTCTAACGTGTTGGTAGCAAGTGAAGCCATTTTGCTGGCGTGTTCAAGATACAAGCAGTTATTTCACCTCCGCCATCTCAACTACTCTCTGGCACGACGTTAAGGTGGCAGCCTGGGTAGGCCGCCGAATGATGTGCAGAGTTCCAGCAAAAAAATGTTTTATTTAAAAACTGCCCAACGTGCCTGAGTGAAGTCTGTTTACTATAGGCCGTTCACGGTAAAGTGAGCACTTTTTAATGCCCTTCCAAAATGCATTAACCCCTAATAAATATATTTTATTGCAGTCTCAGACGTTAACTTTTGAAAGTGATGAAATGTATACATTATGTTTATTAGTAATATTGCAATGATTACATAAAAAAGTAGCGGAAAGGTAGAAATTAATTGAAAATAAAAATTTAGGAGGGCCTTAAAAAGTGCTCACTTTACCGTGAACAGCCTATAATAGCATTTAAGAAACGTTACGCGTCTGTGTATATTCTTCATTTCCTCCATTTCTCTCTAACGCATGGTTTTGTGATAGTGAAAATGGTTCAAAGGGTGTTTCAAGGTCATTTTTAGGTATGAACATTACAGCACAAAACATAAAAAAAAAAAAAAACAGGGACGTGCGTCAAACCGTAATTCTTATTATAACGTCATAAAATAGTAGGGTCTCCGCTGAAAGTCTCATAGAGACGCGTTATCGACGGCAAGTCAGCACGCCAGTTCAATGCTTTGCGCGTAGAGGCGATGAGAGAGATGATGCACATGTCTCGGTCACCCTTAGCGCTCCCACACTTGTAGGTCTCAGACGTGTAAGATTCCTTCAGCCAGGCGGCCACCTTAATCTCTGGAACCACAAGTTCATCTTGTCGAAAACATGCGCGAAGGAAACCACACTCAACGGGGACCAGCCACGTCAGCCTTGGACACCCCTGGCATTGCAGGTTTTTCCGCGCGGTGCCACGCGGTCGAACTTTCGACCTCCGAATCGATGGCCCCAGGACACAACTCATCAACGTGTGGCAACGCCCTCATCCCACAGGACCGATCCATTCCAGTCGCATGTGTTTAATTCCAGGCCTTCCACCCCAACCGTAGAGGAAATATGCTGTGGAGTGCGCATAAGACCTGTCACTCGCCGTGTTCTAACATTTTATTGCTTTTCTTCCAATATCATTATTAAAACAACGTGGATAGTTTTTGAGGTTATAACAACGGTTTGTACTCCATCTCGGGTAAGTGCTTTTGAGATGTCTTAACACTTCCTAAATACTTAGGTTACTGGCGAAGATGATAAAAACGTAAGAAATGTCCGGCAGGGATCTCTTCAGCTGGTTATCAAGCTCTGCCACGGTGACTTTTTATTTATTTGGTTTCATGTATACCGGATGTAACAAAATTCAATTCTTAAACTTCTAGGGATGTTAGATGAGAAAAAAACATATCGATGATTGAGGTACGTTTTGACATGATTGAGAATTAAATTATTACGTTTCAATTTAATTGAAAGCCTTTACAAAAACTATTCAAAAGTGTGGCCTCCTGCTTATGTACAAGCTCTGTCATTGCTTGTCTTACACGTTCAAAGACACCAGCAGGCATGTGCTGTATAGAGTAAGTAGCTGTAAGTGGCACGCTCTTCCTCCTATACATCAGGTTCTTCAAATTCCCCCCACACAAACTAGTCAAGTGGGATGAGGTCGGGAGAAACGAGTAGGCCACGCAGTGGGTGGACTGCGGCCAGTACATTGCTCACTTAATATGTGGTTCAGATAGTCTCGAATGTCACAAGATAAATGTGGAGTTGTACCGTCATGTCGCAACCACAACAGACGTCGAATACCAAGAGGGACGTCTTCGAGGAGCTCGGGCTGTGTGTTCTCCGAGATAGGCAGGTTCAGCGTACCAACAAGACGTAATAGCAGCATTCACAGCTGGCTCAATCAAATTGTCCCGAACAACACCTGCCAACATGTTGACAGCGAATGTTTGTTGGTGGGAACTGATGAAGATGGCGTGAGGGTTTTCCGTCTTCCCACAGGTGTTGGTTGTGTAAATTGACCGCTCAATCTTGGGTAAACGAAGCTTCGTCGACGAACAACACAAACTACTATCCATAACGAGATTCCATAGCGTATCTCTGCAGGTACCATTGACAAATGGCTACCCGACGAGGATGGTCGTTCGGTTGGAGTGCTTGCACCCCTTTGTGGTTGATATGGATGCAGCTGTTGTTCGACCCCCAAACAGCCATGTGATCAACACGCAATTGCTGTGCAACACGTCTTGAGCTTGTTGATGGATTGTTTTCAACCTGTTTTTATGCGCCCTCTTCAAATTTGGGTATGCGCAATGTGCACTCACAGCCAGCTGCGGGTCTATGGACCAAAAAACAGTTATTGCTAAATGGTTTTGATAAACTAACTTGCAACGAACTGGTTTCGGGTAACCGGCCATAAATTGCAACAAATATACTTATATATACCCCCTTATGTGGTATATAAACTCAAGAGCATGACTATGGTTGATTAAGATAGAAAATTTATTATAAAATAACTCCCAATTAACAAATATCGATTAATTTTACTGACGCATTTTTACTGTATAAACAAATGTGATGTGATAGACTAGAGGTGGATTTAGGATAGGTTAAGGACAGGGCTAGATGGAGAAAGGGCTATGGAACAGGCAAGCTCTCTCACCCTAGCTGAAAGGCACTCACACCCGATCGCCGCTGGGAACCCGCAGACCTCTGTGGACCGTCGCCGACTGACACCCTGGCACTCTGCTGGTCGGACCACCACACTTCTCGTTCACGCCCCACCTTCGCCGAAATCCTCTGTTCACATTGGCTCTCCCACGACGCCTGGGCGGAGTTACTGAGGCAATTGTTGATGGAACTGCCCCAATCTTCTAAGTCAATCAGACCCACATTTTCTGCTAACTCCTGTAGCCCACTGCTCTTTCCACTGTTGTGCCACTGACCTTGCTATCTGCAGTTCTAGTTTATAAACAAGCGTTGGCCGCATTCCCGCCGAGCTTGGACTCGCTCGTGATGTCGCAAACGTAACAGTACGATGATTTGGCACACGACACCCATGATATCGCTCCCCATAAAGACGTGTAGCAAATCTGTAATTATTATTGCATGACCAAAAACCAAGTGCATGTCTGTTAATTCAGCCCATGTATACCGTTACAATCGCTCTGCTCTAAATGCATGGCAATTTACTGTCTGAGTATTGTCATAGCACTGACCGGGGGGGCTTATTCCGAACAAACTTCGATGATGAACGATTTACCTTTACGTCATTACAGGTATACGCTCATTGAATTTCAATGACGTCATTTCATCAGCTGTTATTAACGACATAAACAGTCAAGATCTCCATCATCTAATTCGATGGGCGTACATATGTAATAACGTAACGGTAAATCGTTCGTTTAATGAAGTCTGTCCGGAATCAGCTCTCTGGGCTGTTAAAAGACTATATATAATAGTCGTACTATTCCATCTCCCTGCTCTAAACAAACGACAAATTAATACGTGATGTCAAAGCACAGACAATGATGCCACGGCGTGTTTAACGGAGTAAATAATATTGATAGTTATTTAACAAAAAAAAAAGTTTGTTATGGTTCCTTCTATTATCACTTAAAGTGTGAGTACCGGATTTTGTTGCAGCCGATATCTCCGCTTTCATGCGAGTCGGTGGGTTCGGAGAAGTGGCTGGCTTGTTCGTTAAACGAATATGAACTTATAACTATATGGTATAAACATTAATGAATTGCCCAGGATTGAACTTGGAATTTCGCACCTTCAAGGTAAATGGCTTAAACCCGGTCAAAAGCAATATTTTCCTATACGTTTTGAGGATATTTTCTGGTTTCTTCGCATATCAATAGTAGCTATACAGAAGTACACAATAATTTGTAAAATAACATTAATGATTATTTTTAATGAAACCATAAGAATTATAAATTTAAAATCTTAAGTCGGAAACATTATATCAAAAATTAATTTTGCACAGAGTATGATTTCATCTAAAGCTGGTTCCACAGTAGTGCGATGCGATGCGTTGCGAGGCGGTAGCCAATCAGGATGAAGCAGATTCTGTCGCAGCGCGTCGGCGTCGAGTGCGTTGCGCGAAATTCTTGCGCTGTGATTGTCGGCGTCAGCATGTGATGGAGAAGAAGAAGAAGAAGAAGTGCTTGTTTACAAGAATAATAAAAAGCAAGGAATTTTTTTACAATTTGAAAACGACAATCGCGTTTACGCCGACGTTTTCGTATTTGCATTTTTATTATTGCTGCTTGGATGTGCAAAATAGAAGGCAAGGCTGGCTTCTTATACTTATGTATGGTAAATGTCATAAAATTCGTTTATTAATATCAAAATAATTATCCTTCGTCTTATTATGTCACGTTCCCGCTAGTTGTCGCCACACATCACGTTTATACTACCCTGTGCATCTTCTACCACTAAAACATACAGTTTCAACTTTTTGCGCGTATCGTTTGTTACATTCGTGAGGTCTGAAAATGTACTTTCCACCCTTAAACTAGATAGCAGCACCATCTGAGACGGCTTCCGTCGCCGACAGATCATCGCTTACTTGTGAAACAGCAAGCACAGCTCGTCGGAGCCCAACGCATCGCGCTATTGTGGAACCAGCTTTCACTGTTTCTTGAGGTTACAAGATTGGCATGTTGCAACTTATTTTATATCCGACATTTGGTTCATATCACCTGCGATTAGAGTTTTTCTAACTAATCTGACTTTAAATTGTATTTCAGCATTTAATATTGAAATACGAACGAACCACATAGCAAATTTCCAAAATAAAAAAGGTATTGAAAAATATTGTAAGCTATGCCTAATGTATTAATTTAGTTTTGAAATTTTCGTGAAAAAGATACACATTTTAAATTCATACAGCCTACTTGTAGATCCTTTCACTGACGTGCTGCATTTTCGACGTTTCGCAAAACGACTTTATGAACCCGCCGTGATTTGTAAATCACTGATGCCTCGACCGGAGCCTGCAGGAAAATTTCTCCCATTGTGTGAAATGAAGAAATCGCGTGTTATGAGTGCGAGGAGACGGCTTCGTTTTGTTTCAGCCGAGCACTCCTCCCAGGCGACTTAGGTGTTTATGTGTGGGTTTTGTGTGGCAATTTTTTTTTTTTCACCGGTAGGAGCTGGAATAAAAGGCCCTTGGGTAGTGGCTTTGTGGCTCGCGATGCAGGGAGAAGTGGGAGACGCGAGTACAAAAGATAAGATCCGCGAGGATCGTCAATTGTCGGAAATATTCTCCTCCCCATCGCCCATGCACTGCTCCTCCGGAGGGTACGGGAACGACTGCATATTCGCTCGCAAGAATGACTGCCGTGTTTTACCCCGCCATTACTCACCGCGAGACCACCCTCTTTTGTTTTCCTGCTCTCCCCCCCCTCTCTCTCTCTCTGCCCCCTCGCAGGGGAGGGGAAAAAAGGGCGAAGTCCTTCAAAAGTGGAAATTAATGTCGTGTGTGAAACAATGGGCCGGGCATGAAATAGGTAGCTTCCTAATAGCGGTAACCCCTCTCTCACTCACTGCAAACACTCGTAACTCCAAAAGATGCTTCTCCCCTACCGACCCTTAGATAAAGCTTCATTCATCATGAAGTGTTTTCTATTGAGATTTCGTGGAAATTAATATCTCTGGTAATGACACGAAAATTCTGAACGTGACGACGTCGGTGCTTGCCAAGGCATTGGTGAAATAAACTGCGTCGTTTTTACAATTAGATTTTATTTTCATTTGTATGAAATTTTAACCAGTGTCTTCCCGGGAAAGTTAACAATTCAAGGAGATGCGTGTCGTAGAACCGCGTTAGCATTTCCCTGGAATGAGAGTGGGATAATCGCGTGGTGAAAAATCACTTCCGTAGCAGTCGGTCGGGATCGAATGAGTAATAGGGCCGGAAATAGTTCTCTACATCGCGTGAGCTGGCATTGATTGATAAGCAAATGCGAGCACCAGTTCTTCAGTGACCTAAGGTACACTGACGTACCCAGCCATCCCACATTACACGAAAGCCTGCCCCCTGCTGCTAGGTGATGCATCGTGTCTTAATTTTACGTTGGATGGTGTGAAAAGTTCCGATACTAACTCTTGTGCCGCTGGCGCCGGCATCGCCCTGGTGGCGCTAGTGTCGACTTTAAGAACTTTCGTCTTCGTGTCTGGCTACACTCTCCTTGCCGACTTGGGCATCCCCTCCATTATCCTACCTTCGCCTTCTCCTTTCTTTCCCTCCCCCTACCTGCGCCATATTGCTTTTTTTTTTTTTTTATTTATTTAAGTTCATGCGCACTTGCTCTCGCTCTTCTTACTTCGGCAAACCTAGCTTGTGTAACATCTGTTGGCCTTCTGTCATGCTATGTGTTTGTCGCCTTATTCACCTGGGTCACTGTGCGACCTTAAGTTCTTAGTGTGTGAGGAAGCCACGTCGAGTGTAGATTGCTAAGAATTGAGCAACGTTCGACACGACTGCAGCACCTGAAATCGGTAGGTCGTGGAGTGGAGCAACAGTTAGCTGACATTGGTAGGAATGGAATTTGTTGGAATAGCATGGGATATTTCCTGGGCCTGTTATTCTAAATTGAAGTTTGGTATCTGGTTTTAAGAAAAAAAATTCATGTTTGGCTATAAACTTAACTTTACCCAGTCTCCCAGGATTCGGTTCGTTATTGACTTGAATTTCCTGAGTTTAGGTTTAACTTGACTCCGCGACTCGCTGGAGGTAAAAATAAACCGTTAGTATTCAGCGGTAGCACGAGCTAGTTTGAAAATAGCAAATGGATCTTGCTTCACAAATTTAACGGTAGTGTTCATGGGGCTTGCATATAGGAAGCCTTTAAGTATTGATTTTTTCAACGATAGTTGAGATAAAATGTTCGTATGCGCATCCGCAATGCGCCGTTTTAATGGGGGAGGCGTGGGTTGCCTTGAATTCTCCTTCTCCTATATTTTTAATTATCAATGTGGCTTTTGATAAATGAATTGCGTGTCCCATTATGTACTTCAGGGACATTATTTAATTGATGTATGAAATTTTTACTAGATTCCTATGTTTAAATAAACGAGTGTGTGTGTAGCTGTGATACCACTAAATTTACATTGAAAGAATATTTTACGAGGCTTTAAATTAGCTGAAAATCCATATGGAAGTACGCTCTATAAGCTTTGCAGTCTGGATAATAAAATTTGACCTTGTTTAGGTTTGGTTTGAACCAGTTGAGAACCAATTTTTGGTTACCTAAATTTCTTGATGACTGACTATAATTTTGAATCTGCCTATTCACTCGAACATTTGGGTTATTGATTAATATTGAATGTGGCCTGAGTGCACATTATTACTAGCAATTTTAAGTGAACTATTTGCTAGTTATCATAATTTTTTAGTGACCAGTTGTTCTTTCACTGTTCTGTTGTTCGAGAAGGCATGCTCTGCAAGGGTTGTAAATTAATGTACTAACAGATAAATGCAACTAATCGATATTTTTTAAATAGAGTTTTTAGTGATAATGAAGTTTTTATAGTTTAGGTGCAGCATTTGTTGTAAGGAATTCCCCACCGTTTTACAATGCTTTGTAATGAATGAGTTAGGAGATCCAGTGTATATTGTATGGTATTGAAAGTGAAAAGAAAATGTAAAATAAATATGTTCTACCCCGATTTGTATGAAATTCTTGTACGGTGGTGGTACACTCTGTTTACAAGATAATACTTTATTAATCTAGTTTTACACACTATCATCTTCAAAATAGTTTCCTTGCACAGCAATACAATGCTCAGAGAATTCCTGCCACTTGTGAAGTGTGCCCTGGAAGTCTTCTCGAAGTGTGTCAAGCATCTTCTGCTATTCGTCTTGGATCTCGGCAGTGGCGTCGTAATCCACAGTAGACAAATCTGGCAAGTAGGATGGGTGCAGAAGCAAGAGCATGTTGTTTACGACGAGAAACTCACGTGTAAGGAGAGCTCGATGACAGGGTGTACATTGTGCATCGAGAATTCGCCTTTGGGGATCAGACCATCAAGGCGGCGTTCCAAAACGTTACTCTGTTGAGTAAAGGTTTCTCTCTGGCTGTCCCAAATCACTTTGAGTAAATATTTTTACTCCTTTGCTGTATCCCAAAACTACAGAGTAATTTCTCTTAGCATCTTGCAAGAAGAAAACTTTTACATGCACTATTTAAGCGAGTAACGAAGGGTAAGCTGAGAATGGTGGAAAATTTACTAGAATCAAACAAATTGAAAGGAAATGTGGGCATTCTGTTTACAGACACGCATAGGAAAATAACAAATAACGAGTGATACAATTTATATTTTTATTTAAAAGTTAACTTTTATAAAGAATGTATTTTCAGACTTAATATTTATGATGAATTAATCGAAAGTAACGCTGTTTATGTATATACATGATATTTTGCATAAGAAATAATTTGGGGAAAGGGACAAAATACATTTTGGAATTTACATTGGTTGCTTAATCAGTACATATTTGTAAACACAGAATGCTATTTACATCATGCTCGTTCCAAAACTACTTTTACTTTTGCTTCCCCACCTGGTACTTTTTGTAACTTTACTCTACTCTCGGAGTAACTTCGCCCAATAGCGCGTTCTACTGCCAGGCTTTGAGGCGTCTTAGAGAGGACGTTCGGCGAAAGCTTGCGCGTTTGTGGTGCGCAGAAACTGGATGATCCACGACGACACTGGACCCTGTCACCAAGCTGTCCTCACACGTGAGTTTCTCGCAGGAAACAACATGGCCGTGCTTCCATGCCATCTCACTATCCAGATGTGGCGCCTGCGGGTTCCACTATCCAGCTCAAAGGCAGCCGTTTTGACGCCACTGAGAAGTTCCAGAGCGAATCGCAGGAAGGTCCGGACACGCTTCATGGAGACTTTCAGGACACATTCCAGAAGTGGCTGGAACTCTGGAGCGCTGTATTCCTGTGCAATTGAACCATACTGGAGGTGATAGCATGCAAACGAAGATAAAGAAAATATATTTTTTTTGTAAACAGAGCTAGTCTCGGAAACTTTTTGATAACCCCTCGTACAAAATATTACTATCTATAGGCTACTCAGGGTAAAGTGAACTTTTTTGAAAGCCCTTTAATTTGGAATAATACTCAATACATATATTTTATTTTAGTCGCAGACGTTAACTTCCGAGTGCGGTGGAATATACACACTGTGTTTATTACTTATAAAGCATATTTATTTTTAAATGTAGTTAAAGAATAAAATATGGCTGAAAGAAAAAGTAACTCGAGTTTCAAAAGTGCTCACTTTAACATGAACAGCCTATATAAGTAATAACATCACTTCTGTATTTTCGCTGTGTCAGTGCCCTGAATTGTAGGAATGTCTTGATGCCATCATTAACAGCCCATTGCTTAAACAAATTTCCAAAATTGGATTGATATACGATGCAAACAAAAAGACAGTAGGCTTTTAATAAAATCTTGACATGGCAGCGGTACTGAAGGTGGAGGTCTGTGCTTCAAGATCGTGCTGGAATGGACGTCTATATAGTTGTTTCACTTGCAGATAAAGCAACATTACCGAATCAGTAGAGATATCGGAACGAATAGCAAACAAAAGTTGTATCGAAGCGATCGTTAAGTTCCACATCAGGAGAGTGTAAGGCAAAATGTTCACAAAATGAAGAGTATGTGAGTATTCGCTATTCCAAACATGTATAAGCAGTTTTCATTTGCTAGTCAGAGTAGCTAGAGAGACCGTTGAATATCCTGAGTGGAATCACATCAGATAACACTACATACTAATCTGATCTACATACATACGTATGGTCGTCGAGTTTATCTTCGTCCCAGTTAAAGTATTTTTAAACAGTTGTTGTTACAGATACAAAATATTATGTGCAAACCTATTTATTTTCTAATTAAACAAAACAGAGGCTAATTATGACTGAAAATAGGTCAAATATCCCTCTCCCCCCTCCCTCCTTCATTACATCGCTGGCAGCCTTTAGTTTCAGTTAAAGAGGTAATGATATAATTTAATGTCTACATTCTAAATTCGAATCAGTGGAAACCCACTGATTCGCTGTGAAAATGGCTCAACTTAGAATAAATGAAATTTTTTACATCACGAATTCAATCAATTTAATTTCTCCACTGAAACAATCAGGGCTTTTTTTTTTTTTTTTTTTTTTTCTAAGTGAAGCCATTTTGACTTGCGAATCAATGGTTTTCTACTGATTCGAATTTCGAGTGTAGGTGTTACTAATATTCCAGCATTCCTCCCTTCGGCAGCTGTATTTCATTGGCGTGTCGTAGCGACGAATTTCCTGGACGGAAGGAAAGTCGGAATGATTTGACACCACGCGCATGCGCGATTCTGGAACACACCAGCGCTCAGCATTTTGCGAGTGGCTTTGAGGAGAGTGTTACTTCTGTGTTTGGTCCCCCCTCTTCATCTGCTCCGGTTCGTCTGTTTTTGACGCGTGTCAAATTTGAAGTGGGCGTGGTGGGGGAGCTACACAAGGAGAAGGAGTGGGAGGGGGAATCCTCTTAGAGCAGACGACCTCCCACGTACTGAAGGATTTCCAAACTTTGTGATGAATGCGGGAAACGCCGGAGGAGGGGAGTTTAGGGAAGGTTGGTTGCACGGGATGCAAAGTGTTGCGAATTAAAGAAAGCTGTTTAATAATAAGACAAAAAGGGGGGGGGGGGGTGACCTCGAAGGCGGGGAGTGGGTTCTGCAGGGAATCGTCTTTCATTGTGAAGGGAGTTTACGAATAATTGTTGGGGGGGGGGGGGGACTTCTTTGTAATGACAGAGTAGAGGCGCATTTCAAGGTACGATTCCATTTGGGTATTCGCCGTTGAAAATTCTGCAAGACAGGAAAATAACCACGGAAACTTGTACACTCCATTCACGGTTTCTTCAGACGCTTTAACACAGACCTTTGAAAAATCGCCCCAAGTATTACGTATTTAGTGCTTTCCTAAATATGCCATGTATCAAGCTTTTTATACCTCTGTATAAACAGGCGTACATATTATTTTTCATTAAATTGAAGTACCTTATATTTTATTTATACATTATCATATTTCTTTTATAATAAACACGAATAAAAACGGCGAAAAGAAATCTGAGTTGGTAGCGCCTAGTATAGGCTGTTTACGATAAAGTGAATACTTTTTTCGGCCCTATCCAAAAGGTATTAACCGCTAATAAATATATATTATTGCAGCCTAAGGCATTAAATTTTGGTGGTGGTGAAATGTATACACTGTGTTAATTGGTTACAATGCAATGTTTATATTAAAAAGCAGCAGGAAGATGGAAATTGGATGAAAGGAAAAAATTTATAAGGGCCTTAAAAAGTGCTCACTTTACCGTGAACAGCCTATAATAAATTGTTCCCATGCAAAATAATATGAAAACTGAGTGCGCAGGAAAGCGTTGCGCTGTCCTCTGCTGTAATTTTCCAGACGACGCTGAGGAATATCCTGGAAGAAGAACTTTATGAGGGCTTCAGGAAAGTTTGGAGTAACTGTTAATGGATTATATGCGTGGTCTCGCGGCATCTACAGCGCCACACTACATCACTTACTACCATTCGGGAAATCACGCGAGTTCGCGTTGTCTTTCGGAAAGTGTGGCACGTGTGACTTAGCAAGTAAACCATACCTCTGATATTGCTCTTCTGATACGCAGCAGAAATGTGATCATTTCATTAATTGCATACGCTCGTGGGGTCTCGTGTATGTGGGCTGGTAAACTAACTGGCTCTCGTTGCAACCGGGTTGTCTCGTCACAAGAACACTTCTTAAAAATTAATTACGTGGTCGGATTTCTTCTGTGCGGTGCTTGGAGTATTTAAGCAAATTTGAAACAATAGCTTACACCAAAAAGTTTTCTAGTAAGTGTTTTGGTGGAGTGGCAAAATAATACAACACTTCATACACATTTCAAGTGATTATTTGTATGTGGGACATTATAAATAATATATTTCTTCCAATATTTCATATTATAAGATTAAAATATTTCTTCGCGCGCTTTTCCAAACCGCAGTTGTGCTGCTATCGGAACATCTCCCTAAGCCCCCATTCTACCTGCGTTACAACCTGGTCTACCTGCAACACGTAACTTTGTAACGAGCGTTTATGTTAACGGAAGAAATTTTACTAGGCGCTGCACAACACGTAAAAACGCTTAAATCTATTTTAATTTATAATGATATCACAATTCATGCCTTTGAAACACTTACATGTGCTTGAAGATCACGGTTGAGGTGGAATTCACAGCCCAATGTAGCACATGGTTATAAAATTTAAATATTCACGAACGAATGGACTGCAGCGGTGTGTTTGTTTCGCCCAGCTCATAGAACACTGTGTTGGGACGGTGGTGCCGGCGCGGAGCGGAACTTTAGCGTGCGCCCGATAGAGGGCAGGCGCGTTCCTTCTTCAAGTGTACCAAGAGAGAAAACTGCAATGTGATTGGTCGTCGTAAGTTGTGTATTGTCCTGACCCCCTTCTAAGGGGGTATTTGTTTTCTCCATGGAAATCAATGTATTTTCATGCTAACGTGTGGGAGTTGTTGTACCTCCTCCAGGACTAATGTTGTCATCACGCCTTGGTTCGCTATTGGTGGATGATTTGTGTGGCCCCTATAGCGGGCCAATGGTCGTTTTTGTATTTATACGGCCTGCAAATCCAAGAGATTTGTCAGGCGCTTGGAATCGAGAGAGGGCTTATCCATGGAGAAGCAGGTCAGGGAGCTTGGTTAATACCTTTCAGAATGCAGGAACGTCACTTTGACGTTTTTAGTAATTTATTTTGCTCTCAGGATAAATTTTGAAATAGAGCAATTTAATGATACCTACTCATATTGTTGGAATCGAGCGTAATTTTTCTTTGATAAAGTCAGTGTTTGGTGAAAGGCTTGAAACCAACTTCTTACTAGAAATATAATCGTAATTTTCTGACTTTAACGAAAACTTTGCTTGTACTAGTTCTCTGCCGTTTTGGCAGATTGAATGAGGGTAGTAATGGTTTTGTTAAGCCCGCCATTTCGGCAGGAAAGTTAAACAAAATTAACGTGGCTTCGGCTAGTTTAAATTTCTCCTATTTTCGTTGCAATAATATATGGATTTGCAGGTGCGAGTGACAAATAATCTCACTAAAGTGAACCTAAAAATATCACAGACCTGTTGTAGTGGCCACTATCACCTGAATTGGCCAGGAGGAAAACCCCATGTCGGGTGATAATGACGTTTTTTTTATTGAGATTTTTAATTTGTGTGATTGAAGTGATTGTAGCAAAGACAGGCAGAGGTTTCATTGGTAGTAAAACCATGGTAAGTGGAATATGCGTTTTTAGGGAGGTGCAGGAAATGTTGGATTCGTGCATATAATTTTTAGAAATGTTTGAATATGCGCAAATGGCTCAACACTGCACCTGATGTTAAGTGTAATTCGATATTGCTTTTAAAGGGCAAAAAGAGCTCGAGGAGATTCAAAATTAATATAAAGGAGTGCATTTATGGTACCACGTGAACTGAATTTTTCACAAACGGGTATTAGAGTTGGTGCCGGGTGACAGACACCAAGATATGATTAGATTTAGATAGCCAAGTGTTACAAAATTTATGTAAAAGGGTAAAGTGGCTTCAGAGGTAAAGCAATGAGTACATTTTATGGTTCCACGTATGTTTACCACGTGCCCTTTAAGATTTTTTGTACGTTCAGAGTTAAAGCCTAAAGTAAATTTGTTTGCCACGTGCATTTTAAGATTTCTTGTATATTCAGAGTTGATGCATTGAGTATATTTTCTGATACCACGTGCATTTAGGATTTTATATATACAATATTAGCATTGTGTGATTTGTGTGATATGATAAAAGGTAATACGCAGTATTGAATAAAATGCAATTATTGAAAGTTAGTTCTTCATCTGTGTAGAGTAACGTTAACCTTGTTTATTTTTCAGGTTATGTTCACTGTGTTTTGCTATGAATGATTACAATTTCTCTCTCCTGTTGGTTTATTCTTATCTTTCTTATGCTAAATCAAATACTGATTGATAGTATTGTTTTGAAATTTGTATCGTTGAGGTGTCCTGGGCGATTACCCGGGCCTCAATACAAAAAATAATCACCAATTCAGATGAAAAACAAGTTTGTTAAAAGAAAAGGTGGATGGCATTACATTGTATTTATTATAGTTTTAATTTATTTAAAAAAAAAGGGGTTTACTGGGAATTATTTTTTTTTTAGCCCTTTCAGGTCCATTTCAATCTACGATTCCAGGTGTTGCAAACAAAAAAATTATGGTGCGTGCTGTACTTGTCGACACAGCACTTGTTTCGTTGTTACAGCCAATGAGCTGTAGGCTGTATGTTTGGCTACAGTAATATGAACCAGTTATCACTTATACCAGTAAGACGGTTAGCGAATAATTTACTCACAAGAAGATTGGTCATTGAGTTTCGCACTGTGCAGTACAGACCAAAGATTACCTACACATGCGTAATGTACCCAATTGTGTATATTGGGTCTGAATGGGTTACTAGATGCCGATTTTTTAATTGTTAAAAAAATTAAGTATGCTATGTCTTTGAGAAGAGCAAGGGCGCCGTTCCGAAAGTTTTGTGTTTGTGTATTCTGAATCAAAATTTTTTTTGCTGAAAATCTAATAATCTACTTTTTATATGTATAAGTGTATATATATACATGGCATAGCCTATATTTGTATATTCAGCACATTTAAGACGTTTTATTTTCTCTGCGTGGTCCATAACCACTCATTTTTATGTCTGTACTTGTATCGTTTATCCCCCAGCGCAGCGCCGCAAAAGAAGCCATAAGATGTGGTAACTGAAAGAACAAGAAAGCCCATCACGAAAGACATTTCTCTGTAACCGGTTGATTTGATTTTCCTGCCGGTGGTTATATTTTTTGGGTTGGTTTCTCGCGAAGGAGCGTGGAAGACGTCTCGAGGGAGTATGTGGATGTTCGCGGGTGGGCGACGAGGGAGGTGAGGGGAAGAATGGCTGATGTATATTGCTTGCGACGTGTTGGAAAATACCCAGCCTCGAAATAAAAAAAAAGAATGTCGCCTCTTCTCCCTTTATCACCCTCCGGCCCAAATCTCGCCCCTCCTCCATCTTCCTTCTGCAGTGAAGTGAACCAACCGTGACATCATATGAATTTTCCCTCCACGCGGAGACAAATGTTGGCAGCGCCGTTTCATCTCTTATTCGTCCCCTCGCTTCCTCTCCGAGCAAGTGTGGGAACAGGCAGTTGGCGGCACTGCGCGGGCGGCCAGCACTGCTCTTCATGTGGTAAATTGGCGTGCCAACAACATTGCGGGATTGTGCGTCAGCGATAGGAACCACAGGGAGATCTACAAGACAAGTCTTCTTTACTTCCGGTGTTGGAACCTGCACCACCTATCACGAGATAACGACGATCGCTTTCCATAAAGTTATTACGTTAGGGTTAATAGTCACCTGTCATCTTATCACTAGTTAAATATCTGTGGAGAACCAAATTTTGATTACCGATATCATGGGGTTTTTTTTTTACATCTGTGGGAACATTAAAAATAAAAATAATATTTTTATTATGCTCCTAATTTTTTGTATTTGACCACGTTTTGTGAATGCAATTTTTTACAAGGGAACTAATGGGGGAGGTAGCCATGTGTTACACCAGAAGCTAGTCTAACCAGGCTAACTAAGTTCGACTTGGAGCCGAAGGTGAAATTCTTGCTCGCAGAGTTGAACCACCCCTCTCCCTAAACCACCAATTCGTTGGCGATTGATGCCCAGTATTGTATTTGTTTCAAAATAGAGCTGTCTGTGTAGCTAATTTTCCTCGTTTCACACATTAGAAGGTCATTTTCTATGTACTAGTTACAGCTTGCACATTGCTGAATTATTGCTCAAACCTTGTTCGTTGGAAAGTCGTATTTATACATACACCATATAATTTATTTAATTACATACTTTGTTAAATAAGGTAGCCTATAGGGATAAACAATTATAAAAAAGATTGAACTAACAGCACTATGTATTTATGGTAAATATTTATTATATTTCTACGTAGTGACATTTTTCAGTCTACACAGCGGTTTCTCTTTCAAGAAACATAAGAAGAAAATATATACTAAAATAATTTAACTTCAGTAGAGTTTGTGAAAACGCTTAATATAATAAGTTAATCTCAAAGGTAGGGGTAAGTGTCCTTGGTTGTTTGCAACGTATTGTCTTATAACTAATGAGAGAGTGTCATCGAATTTATTCTCATTACTCTAAGTGGTTCATTATAATGATCAGGGATTTTCAAGTGAGCGACGGTATATTCCTAGCATTGTATATGTGGTGTATTTAGAATCCAAATTTCAAATATACCTAACTATCTTGTAATAGTAGGCATTGAATCGTTCGCGGTACCGAACTTATGCTTTTCGAATTTGATGCCCTTTGTGACTATCAAAATTCTTTCACGAACCTGAGCAACATGTAAGTGAGGGCAGTAAAATAATCAAGCAGGTAGGTGCTCCGCTAACGAAGGGACCTGAACTTACTTCAGCGAGTAACCAGAGATCTTGAAAATTCGCGTTATTATTTGACGACAGATCAAACTTCAAATACATGTGCGTTTGCACTGAAATTGTCGATGGACTAGAATGATAACCAGTCGGGGTCGAGTAAGGATGGGATAGCCCAATCACGACCAAACAAGTCAAAAGGAAGCCAATAAATAGGAATAGGAAAATTTCGCGAGTTCAATGACCTGTAGGCTAGACTCCACTTTACTGTGTATACTCGAACCTCAATTGTTTTTCCATTGGTTGCTATCCCAGATAGTGGCCTGTGTTACTCTGCACCTGGCAGTGTGCGATTCGATACTTGTTTCCTTGCAAGTCTGCTATTGGCTCAGAGTCGTCCAGGGCGTGTCTAATAAACTGCGAACCAACTGCAAAGTCAATTCCAGTGTGCACACGTTTGACGTCTATGTTGTCCTAAAATGAACTTGTGAAATGTTCCTATCCCTACCAATAAATAAATGGCAGCGTCTCGAATCTACCCAGAACGGTGAAGTCAAACGTGCCGCCGAATAACAATTTGAATGTTTCAGGGCCCTATGAATAACGTTGACGATTTTACGTCTTTAAGTATTATTCTGATAATCATTTTTGTTACTATAAACATATTTGAAGATTTTTAAGATTGTACTATAGAATGTATTGCCACCAGATATTCAGCCGAGATAGCAGTGGAGCAAGTTCAGCTAAATACACGGCCACTATCCTTATTTTGAAGGTTATATAGTAATTTAAGCATTGTGGTGTAATGCAAGCGTATTACAAATATGCAAGAAAGGCACCTGTAAATTGTAAATACCTAAATAATTTTTTCATACAAAATCGTTTAATTTATCTTCATAGAATTGCTACATGCATAGCGGATATAGCTGAATATGGAGGGATTTAACACCATATCTTACTGCGTCGTTTTTATGAAGTTCTCATATATGCTTACTAAGTTTTGTTAGTACCATTTCATTTGTTACGTAGATATAGCACATCACATAAAAAAATTTAGGAGCTCGCAATTTTGGGGAACTGTCACATACAACATAATCATAGATAACCATGTTGGAGGAGATCTGTCATTGCACAACAAATCCTCTACCCAATTAGGCAGTTCTGTAATTAGTAGGATCGTTCTTCTGATATGGGTTGCTTATACTATCGATATTTTTTTTTGCTTTGAAAAGAAGAAAAAGAAAAATTTAATATTATTCTAGGCGGTATTCCTTCAAACAGTTTAGGACCTCATTTGTTAAATAAAGTAAAACTGAATACGGTAGTTGCGCTAACAGCATTTATGTCCTTATTTTACAGTAATGCGTATGTAGTACAAATTAAACAGTAAAATGATTCGTCACGATAAGAGATAGATTTTGTTTTATATAAACCTTCAAGTATGGTTCTCGCTAGTTAGTTAACTACACGTCTCAAATAAAATTGTTCAGGCAACAATGCATTGTTTGTTTTCTGGTCTTATGTTTTAAAGTATACTTCAAGTTGGAAGTGATCTCTTTTTTTTAATGTCATTGAGCTCACGTCATAGAATTCACAAATGATTGTTTGACCTTGTAATACAGCTACAACGTCATTATAAATAACAACCATAAACTATAACGAGTGATAGCTTTTGTGAATAATTTGTGTGTAAAGGATGTTCACGATAAAGTGAGCACTTTTGAAATATTCCTTCTAAAAAAATCACTTCCCCTACTTGCATATAATTCAACAGGCGCAGTGAGTGACATGTATACAGAAAAGTTGGTAACGATAGAGAGAAAAGTAGTGTCATACGTTTACGTCGAACAAAATCTGTTAGGCAACCATTTGTGATAACTTAAATTATTTCTTTAACTTTATGTATTTTTTAATGCTTCGAAGTGTAAAATTGAGCAAATTTGTACAATATTTGCTTTTCTAATAAGTTCACAGTTCCACTTGACCGATGCATGACTAAAGTGATGAGGCCCTAGGCAATGTTAATTTTACATAAGGCGGACGGCCACACAACATGTATACAAGCAGGTCTTAAGCAGGGCTTTCAAAAGTGCTCGTTTTACCGTGAACAGCCTATAATAACAGTTAAGCTTATAATAACAGTTTTCAGGTGCAAAGCTTTCGAAGGGTACGGGCTGGTATCCGGTTGTCCGTTACTAATTACAAACCCTGTGTATTTTAGATAGGTTTTGGCCCATGCTACTTTCTCTGGATTTGCAGTCAAACCAGCATCTCGCAAAGCAGACAAGAATAATTCAAGGTGTTTAAAATGTTCTTCAAAAGTTTCACTATACACTCAAATATCGTCAATGCATGTGAACAAGAACTCGTAGTGATATTTACCAATGACTTGGAAAAGAATTCTGGACTTAGCCTGTGGACCACAATTTACACCCATAGTAAGCGCCTTACTATGGGTGTAAATTCCACTGGAATTGGCCTCAAGGGGTCACAAATGCCAGTATTTTGTGAGAAGCAGGAAGCAGGTCTCATTGTAAGAAGGCAGAATTTAAATCAAAAATAGAAAAATATTTAGCTTAATCCACATGTTGAAATACTGACTCTATGGTTGGTAATGGGCAAGGATCCACGCATATATTTTTATTAACTTTACAGTAATCACAAATTATTCCATATAACTCTGGCACCTTTTTGGGCAATAAGAATGCTGGACTGGAATGAAGACTGCTGAAAGGCTCCACTATATCCTGAGACTGTAATTCGGATATTAAGGTCATAAAAATCTTTAATTTTGGGGGTGCCGCCCTGTATGGAACTGATGATACAGGCTCCGTATGCTTTAATTGCAACACAATTGACTGTTTCACATAATGACCAAGATTAACAGAAATTTCATTAGCAAATTCATCACACAACTCTGTTAACTGACTTTCCTGTTCAATGTTTTCTGTATTAGCAACCTTTTGAAAACAAAATTTTTAGATGAAATAGAAACTGGATACTGTTGGCAAAAGTCAAATATTAATTCTTTTGTGTGCATATTTAAGCAGGCCTTTTGTTTTACCTAGGAAATCAACCTCTAATAAAACCTCATAAGTGAGTCCTGGCAATATCCTAAAATCTATTTTCCATGAAAATCCTAGGGTTTCCTTTTCATGCACTTTAATTACTCCTTTGGGTAATGTGCGCAGTAAAAAATTGCGAAACTCCTGGCTAACCAGGGAACATGGGCACCTGAATCTAACAAAGCAGCAATAGTAACTTTAACGGCTATTAATATAGGTACATATAACAACCCATACTTTCGTTCAAATGAAAGGCTATTTATGCTATGCTTCCCCATTTATTTTTCCCTCTGTGGACATTGGGATTTAAAATGCTCTTTTTCTTGGCAATAGAAACACCGCAAGTCTTTCTCTCTATCACTATAAGGTCTTCGCTCAACACTCACTTCCTCTGTTTGGGTACAAGCTGCTCTATTATTTGTCACCTGATTTACCAGCATATTTACCTGTGTAAGCAACACTATTAACCGACTTTCGATAAAAACAAGCCTTAGATAAATGATTTTTACGACCGCAGATAAGACACGTGTGACCTTCATTTTTCCTTTCTTCATCTAGATTTTTCTTAACTTTTTTTTGAGGGTGGAACTACAGCACTATCCTGCATGGTTCTTTCCACTTCAGTCACCATATTTAACAACTGATGCAAGGTTGTAGGCCGTGAAACAGAAGTGAAAAATCGACTATTTTGGGGAAAAAGGTTGAGAAACATAATCTGGGTAAAATAATCTTCGGAACAAGGTAACCCTAACACTTCGACTGTACCGATAATTTCAGCCACGAATTTTTTTTTCTATATTGATGCTGCGATTGATATTTTTCTAACCATTTTAACTTTAATTTGGTAATAGCAACTTCGCTAGATACTGTCTGAAATATAGTGCCATATAAACGACTTGTGTCCCATTCTCGTCCCGAGCTAACCCAAAAATGGTCTGCAAGTCCTCCGGAACTTTAAAAATGGCAGCAGCGTATACTGGTTGTCTTGAGCAAAAGTTGAACAGTCACAACGCGTCTAAGGCTACACAAAAAGCAACAATTCGACTTGGAGCCGAAGGTGAAATTCTTGCTCGCAGAGTTGAACCACCCCTCTCCCTAAACCACCAATTCGTTGGCGATTGATGCCCAGTATTGTATTTGTTTCAAAATAGAGCTGTCTGTGTAGCTAATTTTCCTCGTTTCACACATTAGAAGGTCATTTTCTATGTACTAGTTACAGCTTGCACATTGCTGAATTATTGCTCAAACCTTGTTCGTTGGAAAGTCGTATTTATACATACACCATATAATTTATTTAATTACATACTTTGTTAAATAAGGTAGCCTATAGGGATAAACAATTATAAAAAAGATTGAACTAACAGCACTATGTATTTATGGTAAATATTTATTATATTTCTACGTAGTGACATTTTTCAGTCTACACAGCGGTTTCTCTTTCAAGAAACATAAGAAGAAAATATATACTAAAATAATTTAACTTCAGTAGAGTTTGTGAAAACGCTTAATATAATAAGTTAATCTCAAAGGTAGGGGTAAGTGTCCTTGGTTGTTTGCAACGTATTGTCTTATAACTAATGAGAGAGTGTCATCGAATTTATTCTCATTACTCTAAGTGGTTCATTATAATGATCAGGGATTTTCAAGTGAGCGACGGTATATTCCTAGCATTGTATATGTGGTGTATTTAGAATCCAAATTTCAAATATACCTAACTATCTTGTAATAGTAGGCATTGAATCGTTCGCGGTACCGAACTTATGCTTTTCGAATTTGATGCCCTTTGTGACTATCAAAATTCTTTCACGAACCTGAGCAACATGTAAGTGAGGGCAGTAAAATAATCAAGCAGGTAGGTGCTCCGCTAACGAAGGGACCTGAACTTACTTCAGCGAGTAACCAGAGATCTTGAAAATTCGCGTTATTATTTGACGACAGATCAAACTTCAAATACATGTGCGTTTGCACTGAAATTGTCGATGGACTAGAATGATAACCAGTCGGGGTCGAGTAAGGATGGGATAGCCCAATCACGACCAAACAAGTCAAAAGGAAGCCAATAAATAGGAATAGGAAAATTTCGCGAGTTCAATGACCTGTAGGCTAGACTCCACTTTACTGTGTATACTCGAACCTCAATTGTTTTTCCATTGGTTGCTATCCCAGATAGTGGCCTGTGTTACTCTGCACCTGGCAGTGTGCGATTCGATACTTGTTTCCTTGCAAGTCTGCTATTGGCTCAGAGTCGTCCAGGGCGTGTCTAATAAACTGCGAACCAACTGCAAAGTCAATTCCAGTGTGCACACGTTTGACGTCTATGTTGTCCTAAAATGAACTTGTGAAATGTTCCTATCCCTACCAATAAATAAATGGCAGCGTCTCGAATCTACCCAGAACGGTGAAGTCAAACGTGCCGCCGAATAACAATTTGAATGTTTCAGGGCCCTATGAATAACGTTGACGATTTTACGTCTTTAAGTATTATTCTGATAATCATTTTTGTTACTATAAACATATTTGAAGATTTTTAAGATTGTACTATAGAATGTATTGCCACCAGATATTCAGCCGAGATAGCAGTGGAGCAAGTTCAGCTAAATACACGGCCACTATCCTTATTTTGAAGGTTATATAGTAATTTAAGCATTGTGGTGTAATGCAAGCGTATTACAAATATGCAAGAAAGGCACCTGTAAATTGTAAATACCTAAATAATTTTTTCATACAAAATCGTTTAATTTATCTTCATAGAATTGCTACATGCATAGCGGATATAGCTGAATATGGAGGGATTTAACACCATATCTTACTGCGTCGTTTTTATGAAGTTCTCATATATGCTTACTAAGTTTTGTTAGTACCATTTCATTTGTTACGTAGATATAGCACATCACATAAAAAAATTTAGGAGCTCGCAATTTTGGGGAACTGTCACATACAACATAATCATAGATAACCATGTTGGAGGAGATCTGTCATTGCACAACAAATCCTCTACCCAATTAGGCAGTTCTGTAATTAGTAGGATCGTTCTTCTGATATGGGTTGCTTATACTATCGATATTTTTTTTTGCTTTGAAAAGAAGAAAAAGAAAAATTTAATATTATTCTAGGCGGTATTCCTTCAAACAGTTTAGGACCTCATTTGTTAAATAAAGTAAAACTGAATACGGTAGTTGCGCTAACAGCATTTATGTCCTTATTTTACAGTAATGCGTATGTAGTACAAATTAAACAGTAAAATGATTCGTCACGATAAGAGATAGATTTTGTTTTATATAAACCTTCAAGTATGGTTCTCGCTAGTTAGTTAACTACACGTCTCAAATAAAATTGTTCAGGCAACAATGCATTGTTTGTTTTCTGGTCTTATGTTTTAAAGTATACTTCAAGTTGGAAGTGATCTCTTTTTTTTAATGTCATTGAGCTCACGTCATAGAATTCACAAATGATTGTTTGACCTTGTAATACAGCTACAACGTCATTATAAATAACAACCATAAACTATAACGAGTGATAGCTTTTGTGAATAATTTGTGTGTAAAGGATGTTCACGATAAAGTGAGCACTTTTGAAATATTCCTTCTAAAAAAATCACTTCCCCTACTTGCATATAATTCAACAGGCGCAGTGAGTGACATGTATACAGAAAAGTTGGTAACGATAGAGAGAAAAGTAGTGTCATACGTTTACGTCGAACAAAATCTGTTAGGCAACCATTTGTGATAACTTAAATTATTTCTTTAACTTTATGTATTTTTTAATGCTTCGAAGTGTAAAATTGAGCAAATTTGTACAATATTTGCTTTTCTAATAAGTTCACAGTTCCACTTGACCGATGCATGACTAAAGTGATGAGGCCCTAGGCAATGTTAATTTTACATAAGGCGGACGGCCACACAACATGTATACAAGCAGGTCTTAAGCAGGGCTTTCAAAAGTGCTCGTTTTACCGTGAACAGCCTATAATAACAGTTAAGCTTATAATAACAGTTTTCAGGTGCAAAGCTTTCGAAGGGTACGGGCTGGTATCCGGTTGTCCGTTACTAATTACAAACCCTGTGTATTTTAGATAGGTTTTGGCCCATGCTACTTTCTCTGGATTTGCAGTCAAACCAGCATCTCGCAAAGCAGACAAGAATAATTCAAGGTGTTTAAAATGTTCTTCAAAAGTTTCACTATACACTCAAATATCGTCAATGCATGTGAACAAGAACTCGTAGTGATATTTACCAATGACTTGGAAAAGAATTCTGGACTTAGCCTGTGGACCACAATTTACACCCATAGTAAGCGCCTTACTATGGGTGTAAATTCCACTGGAATTGGCCTCAAGGGGTCACAAATGCCAGTATTTTGTGAGAAGCAGGAAGCAGGTCTCATTGTAAGAAGGCAGAATTTAAATCAAAAATAGAAAAATATTTAGCTTAATCCACATGTTGAAATACTGACTCTATGGTTGGTAATGGGCAAGGATCCACGCATATATTTTTATTAACTTTACAGTAATCACAAATTATTCCATATAACTCTGGCACCTTTTTGGGCAATAAGAATGCTGGACTGGAATGAAGACTGCTGAAAGGCTCCACTATATCCTGAGACTGTAATTCGGATATTAAGGTCATAAAAATCTTTAATTTTGGGGGTGCCGCCCTGTATGGAACTGATGATACAGGCTCCGTATGCTTTAATTGCAACACAATTGACTGTTTCACATAATGACCAAGATTAACAGAAATTTCATTAGCAAATTCATCACACAACTCTGTTAACTGACTTTCCTGTTCAATGTTTTCTGTATTAGCAACCTTTTGAAAACAAAATTTTTAGATGAAATAGAAACTGGATACTGTTGGCAAAAGTCAAATATTAATTCTTTTGTGTGCATATTTAAGCAGGCCTTTTGTTTTACCTAGGAAATCAACCTCTAATAAAACCTCATAAGTGAGTCCTGGCAATATCCTAAAATCTATTTTCCATGAAAATCCTAGGGTTTCCTTTTCATGCACTTTAATTACTCCTTTGGGTAATGTGCGCAGTAAAAAATTGCGAAACTCCTGGCTAACCAGGGAACATGGGCACCTGAATCTAACAAAGCAGCAATAGTAACTTTAACGGCTATTAATATAGGTACATATAACAACCCATACTTTCGTTCAAATGAAAGGCTATTTATGCTATGCTTCCCCATTTATTTTTCCCTCTGTGGACATTGGGATTTAAAATGCTCTTTTTCTTGGCAATAGAAACACCGCAAGTCTTTCTCTCTATCACTATAAGGTCTTCGCTCAACACTCACTTCCTCTGTTTGGGTACAAGCTGCTCTATTATTTGTCACCTGATTTACCAGCATATTTACCTGTGTAAGCAACACTATTAACCGACTTTCGATAAAAACAAGCCTTAGATAAATGATTTTTACGACCGCAGATAAGACACGTGTGACCTTCATTTTTCCTTTCTTCATCTAGATTTTTCTTAACTTTTTTTTGAGGGTGGAACTACAGCACTATCCTGCATGGTTCTTTCCACTTCAGTCACCATATTTAACAACTGATGCAAGGTTGTAGGCCGTGAAACAGAAGTGAAAAATCGACTATTTTGGGGAAAAAGGTTGAGAAACATAATCTGGGTAAAATAATCTTCGGAACAAGGTAACCCTAACACTTCGACTGTACCGATAATTTCAGCCACGAATTTTTTTTTCTATATTGATGCTGCGATTGATATTTTTCTAACCATTTTAACTTTAATTTGGTAATAGCAACTTCGCTAGATACTGTCTGAAATATAGTGCCATATAAACGACTTGTGTCCCATTCTCGTCCCGAGCTAACCCAAAAATGGTCTGCAAGTCCTCCGGAACTTTAAAAATGGCAGCAGCGTATACTGGTTGTCTTGAGCAAAAGTTGAACAGTCACAACGCGTCTAAGGCTACACAAAAAGCAACTGCAGAAGGTAGATTTGTGTCCTTCAACACGGGAATTTTTTCTACTAAGCCTGAAGGCAAATATTTAAGTGGCCGTAAAATAGGGCAGGACTCGCCCACGGCGCCGCCAGTTCCTGCCGCAGTAGTTGCATCACCAGCATATCCTTTTCTGACCATTGCACGTGCTTTCACGCGCAATTCTGCTATTCCCTCTGCATCATCGACTTCTTCTCCTGCCTCACGCAGCATTTGCTGTAAAACGGGTTTGCTTAACTATTGCATCCACCCTGTCGCCATGGTTAAATAATAATTTACTAACCAAGATCCAAAAAGGAATTTGCCGCTGGACAAGAAAATTTCTAACTTTCAAAATTACTCTTTCCTCAAACAACTCGTGTGTTTTCAGTGCTGCCTGTTGAATACAATTAGTTAAAAACTCAGACAAATTAACGAACCAAACATTCCTGCGTCAAAGGAAGCAGAGTGCGCAGCCTGAGGCCCTATACTGTAGGGCGACGGAAGGGCTCTTTTAGTAACCACGACCAAACAGTCGCACATCAAAACCCTCCATACTGAAGGAGAAATTGGTTGCAAAACTACACATACACACACAACTTCTTTGAAAATGTGGACTATATTTTATAATTAAAGCTACAGTCACTGCTCAAAGTAAAATACAAAAGGAATACAAAGAAATAGCAATATTACTTATATATCTCAGGTACAAATCTGTCTCAAAAGACGCATTAAAATTCGCAATTTCTTTTAAAAAATGACATTTAGAAGAGATCTGTCACAAAAGGACACTTATTCACAATATATATTCATTAAATGCTGATATTTTTAAAATACAATTCTGAGCAGAAACCTTAAAATTCGGGCATTTTGAAACTCTGTCACGCCATTATCCATTTTAGGAATTAAATCCTCAATAATATTTTCAAACGGAATTTGCCTTGACTTTATAAAACAGGCGTATATTATAACTTGTTTTAATCACAAACCATTTTTTCTCAATTACTCACATGAGTTTACATTTTCCAAACTGCTTCCAAATTACAGGCTGCAAAACCAGGGAAACTCCACAACAGCCTTAATTTATACATTTCTCTTTTGAATATGTTTTATTATACAACATTCTACGTTATTTATGAGTGATCTTGTCGTTACTGTACTCATTTTTGTCATGGGAAGCTAAGTGATTTTAATATTCAACATTTTTAACAATCTTTTTTTTTTTATCTGGTTTAGCTTCAATATCCAGCAACCAAAAATTACTTCTACAAGTAATATTGGACAGCAATTGTCCAATTATATATTACTGGCTTTATGAGCCCTACATTTTGAATATACGATTGCTGATCTCAGGATTGGTCTCGTCCCCAGCAGCCATCGGTCTCTCTCGACACAAGCTGCTGCGGTTACTTAAATACTAAATCAAAACTAGTAGTTAATCACGAGAGGGGGTTACAATACTACCATAGCCAATAGGGACGAGTTGCAGGTCGAGTAATGCTCAGAATTCGCGCATGGAACGCCATCTATTCCATTTAGAATTACGGCGCGCGCTCCCTGTAGGCTCGACGACGCTAGCGCTCTAGGCGTGAGCATTACGAACTATGGGTGGCTGCCATGTTTCCCCAGTCTCGTTCTAGCTGTCATGCTAGTCGGATGTCCGTGTCGGGATCTGCAAGCGAACTTCACGTATTCGTTACCGTTCGTTTCACTCTGCTAGATCGTGTAACAGTTCGCTTATAAGTTAAAAATATATATATATATATATATATTTCGTAATAATTTTGCCGTGAAACGATGATTTTGCGTCGTGCAATTTAGCAAGCCGGCGGGCTGACGGTTGACACGCCAGGGCGATGTCCAGACAAAGGCAGTCAACTAGGAACGTGTAGGCGGACTGGTCTTTTTCCCGTGCAGGGCTAAAGCGATACAGAACCTGCCAGAGAGAAGGGCGTAACTTGAGGCACGCCCTGTGCTCCGAGCGTAACAAGCCCGTCGTAAAAGAAGCCGCCCGTATAGCAAACAGGGGACATCATCAGCATTTCTACTGCCATTCTTCATCTTCTCTCCGCCGGCCCCGGGGGGAGAGAGGGTCCTCACAACACGCGCTGCGGGATTGCCTCTGCTCTCCCAAGTATTGCGCGCCATTTCTCAAATATGCGGCAGTTGGAAAACTGTTCCCCCCCCCTCTCTAGCACCTCCCCCCCCCCCAGCCTTTGAAAAAAAAAAAAACTTTACAGCCTGTCGGGCGACCGGTGAAATGGTGCCGCAGCTTACGACAATTGGCTGTTTGTCTCCCCTTGCGACACTCGAGAGAAAAAAAGTAAACAACTGAGAAAGGACAACATAACACTTATGTTATTCGGTCTTAGATCAGCAGCAGCCATACTTATGTATACACTCTAAATATGAAACAGTGAGAATTGAGCCAAATCAGTGAAAATAGTAAAAAATTGATCATCAACTGAAAACCAGTGCCTGATGACTAATTCATTTGGGGGCTAAATTTCACTGGTTCATTTGTGATTCCCACTGAATATCGAGAATTCCACTGCCATAAGTGAATTGTTCCCAGTTCAGTTCCTTGATTCGCTAGTCGGCAGTATCTTATCAACTGACTTTCAGTGAATGTTATTTCACTTATTGATATCACTGATTCGGACTGAGTGTAACAGCATTAGAATATTCTTGCACTTTGTTACAGTTCTCTGTGTTGTGGGAACAGTGCAAGTGTTACTGAAGCTGTTATTTAGAGGGAACTATTACTGTGTTGTAGAAATATCGTTGCAGTCACTGTTACAAATAGGACCACAGCAGACAGGTATCTTGCTATTACTGTCTACGTTAGCAATATCATCAACAACTATCTGATTGCTGTCCCTGTATTAACAAGTCGATGTCACGAGTAGAAATATTTGCTTCCTACAGCTCTATAATTTTTCTTAATGTAGAAACATACAAAAACAGGTAATATATCACAACTGATTGCATGTAGTTTGATTTCAGTACTTTGCACGTAAAAATCATCGTTTGCGGGATCACATCTCTGCGCATCTTGTGTAATATTATTATGTTTAGCTTGGTCAGAGAATAGCGTGTTTGTTTTTTTAATTTTATTTACGACCGAGGCATTAATAAAATAATGTATCGTTAACTAAATATTGTGTGACGCTGTTGCACTTTATTTTAAGTAAGCACTGGCACCACAGAATTTTTGTAATGCAATTGTTTATAACGCGTGCGGCAAATTTTTCAATTGTAATATAACATTCTGTAAATTTGTACCTATTTGATGTGGTGTGGTATCATTATAGCGACTCAACGAACAAGGACTCTCGTTTCTAACTCAAGGCAGACGCAACAGTGCATTAGTGTTTTGGGGAGATGTAGAGAAGGGAAGAGAGCATAAGTATCGCCGAGTGTAGTCTGTTTGCGGTTTCTTTGCACTTTTTATCAAACCTTTAAAAAAACCACACCGTTTATAGTCTATTCGCGGTTTCTTCACCCATTTTGAATCAAACCTTTGAAAAATCTCCCAATGTATTACATGTTTAATGCCATACATACAAGCATTTTATACTTGTGTTCATAAAAGTTACTATTTTTTTTCTTTTAAATTGAAGATTATTTATGTTTTATCCATATATTACAATACTTCATTTATAAATAATTTGCATAAAAAACACTGAGCAAGCACGTGTGTTGGTAAAGCCTAGTGAAAAATAGTTCCTATACAAAATACTGTTACACCGAATGCGCACGAGTTCGGTGCGTTGTCCTTTGGTGTAATTTTCTATACTTATTTAAGCTTAGTCTATACGAGGCGGAGGAATATCCCGGAAGTAGAACTTTAGCAGGGCTTCAGAAAAGGCTGAAGTAACCGTGAATGGATTATATGACGTGTTTGGTTGTTTCCTAAAATGTCATGTATCACAGGCGTTTTATACTTCTGTTAACATAAGGTAACTTAGGTGGTATTAAATTAAACTGTTACTAATTTTTGAACAATAGATTATAATATTTCATTTATTAATAATGATACAGTAGCAATAACAAAGATGAGATTGGTATGTTGGTGATGCCTAGGAAGAAATAGTTCTCATGCAAAATATAATTAAACCGAGTGTACACGAATGCGGTGCTTTGTCCTTTTGGTGTAATTTTCTAGACTTGGTTAAGCTTTCTTTAATTGAGGCGTAGGAACAGCCTGAAAGTTAGACTTTAGAAGGGCTTTAGAAATGTTTAAAGTTACCATGAATTAACTATGAGCATCAACAGAAAACAATCTTGTCAAAAAAGAGCCGGTTCTATACCACCACAGACTGTAGAGGGACCAGTGAAGAACATTTAAACTCAGTGGTCTAAACCGCAAAATTTACAAATTTTTGACTCTGTCTTAGTTACGTCAACTTCGCATCAACGGTCCTCTTTAAACATGCTTCTTGTCGTAGAGGAAGTATCGCAGAATATGACCAGCTGTGTGCCCAAAACATAATGTGTTATATCCATATCGGTATCATTATTGTTGTACAACCTATCTTGTAGCATATAAACATACGCGAGATCAATATAGCAATAGCATTTTTGTTGTACAACCTATCTTGTAGCATATAAGCATACGCGAGATCAATATAGCAATAGCATTTTTGTTGTACAACCTATCTTGTAGCATATAAGCATACGCGAGATCAATATAGCAATAGCATTTTTGTTGTACAACCTATCTTGTAGCATATAAGCATACGCGAGATCAATATAGCAATAGCATTTTTGTTGTACAACCTATCTTGTAGCATATAAGCATACGCGAGATCAATATAGCAATAGCATTTTTGTTGTACAACCTATCTTGTAGCATATAAGCATACGCGAGATCAATATAGCAATAGCATTTTTGTTGTACAACCTATCTTGTAGCATATAAGCATACGCGAGATCAATATAGCAATAGCATTTTTGTTGTACAACCTATCTTGTAGCATATAAGCATACGCGAGATCAATATAGCAATAGCATTTTTGATACGGTTGCAGGTCAGATCAGTCGACTCTCGTCGTTTATTATGAAATATATACGATAAAGCATATTTTATTCTTTATTTTCGACGGACTAATTATAATCGAGATGAACAACAAATGCGACATATTATAAAAATTGCGGGAAATGATGTGTTAAAGTAGTTATTTCCTTGTTTCTGCAAAACCGAAGCCATGGAATAATTAATTAGTAGAGTTTGGAAAAATTGCTGCATTTGACTCCATCACAAGATTGAAATCACCGATTGATATAATTCTATTCCGTTTTATCCCAAAGTACCAGGCGTTCGTTGGTGTTGAGAATGTTAGTTTCAAATCTCGTGCACATTGATCCATCGGTGCTCTCTGATTCATGTTGCTATATGAAAGTTTGAGATTACATTTCGAAATGAAAAATTGTTGAAGGCAATAATAATGCCGGGAAACAAAACGTGTCGTTTTCCTCGTAACGATTACGCATCGGTCTAGCGACATCATCCCAGCTGTTTCCGGACAATTTATGTTTACCTCCCTCCCAATTTCGCAAAGGCGGCCAAATAGAACCGAGACATTTTGTTTCCCACGCGGTTTTGTTAACTTGGCAATCATGCAGATAATGTGACAGTGAGCTGGCGCGTCACAGCTGGGAAATTAATTTGCTCCTAGCCCGCAGTTTTAACTGTGTTGGCAAACGTGACGGAACTCAGCTACCTACTGTAACCACCGTACATCCTATCCGTTTTCTAGTATGAACGTGTGGTTTCAAATTTGGGGAGCAGCTTAGCTTAGCTGGTGTGATATCGTTCCTGCGATCGACACATTGCTACTTATATATATATATATATATATATATATTATATATATATATATATATATATATATATATATATATATATATATATATATATATATATATATATATATATATAATATTATCTAAGCAAATATTTCTCTGGTTCTCTGAAGATGTATAGCAAACTTTTTTTTTATTTTAAAGGTATTTACGGAGAAGTGCAGTTTTGTTGTTGTTTTTTTTAAATACGAATGAAGTTTTAGTAAAAAAATAGTCTTGGAAATAATTTCTCGTGTTAACCCAAAATCGTTATTTTCCTCGTTTTCACCACACAAAAATCACGTTAAAAAGTAAAAAGGCATGCCTTGAGCAGAAATGGCAGACTTAACGAAGGTACGGCTATATTGGTTTGAAGTGACAAATGGCTATGCTCCGTTAAAAATATTTTTCATACAATTCAACCTGGCCTTACGCAGACGGTTCTTTAACTTCACGTGATCATATTTCTTTCGGCATTATGTTTAACTGAATAAAACGCCACGTAAAATTCAGTACAAACTTCATATTACTTAATTCCTTATTAAGACATATTTACTAACGTTCGATATTTATACCGGTCGATTCGGTTAGGAATTTGCATGTTGAACTACCTTAACCGTAACCTTAAAATATTGCACACATAATTAAGACTTACCCGGCATTGCATTCAAGCCCCATATCCCAGTAGCGATCATATGGAATATTGTTGATATTTGAGTGATAAAATCGCTTGTTTCGATCTTAAATTTGCTTTACAGAAAAAATAAATTACACATGTATGATATCGGCTGTGTGTCTGTGGATCTATGTTCATCCTACGTTTATCCTGGTGGCTGTGTCAGCCAGGATGTTAGTGATGCTCCTGTAGCGAGAAGGCTGAGCCGTTCATTGCCCTGGTCATGTTCCTGATTGGAAGCGGCATGTGAGCATCGCGATGGCTATTAATAGATTCCGAGGAATCTCGGTATAAACAGGGAGTTCTCGTTGCACGGTTGTGTGACGTTGAGCCTCGCACTGACGTTCTCGTGTTCTTTGTATCAGGCGCCTTGTAGACGTCCATTTTCCGCTGTGCGATGGGATTACCGAATGAACAGGTGCTCCTTGCTGGCTCACCTGAATTTACAGACTTCTTAACACGCAAAGTAGCACTACTGTAATTAATGTGGAACGAGTAGATTTTCCAAAGTATGTGTTTTATGTTAGATGTTTGTGTTCCAGCTTGGTATGTAGACCTTTGTATGTAATAAAAATCAGTTGCCAAAGTGTAAGGAGACAGCTCTCAGTTGCCCCTACAGTAACTTTCCTGTAGAATGTACGCACATGTACTTCGTGTCAGTTTTACTCAGTTGAAAGAAAAAAAAAAACACATCTAGTGTGTTCGTCTGTGTCACACGTCCTGCTCAGGCGTATGGCTCTAGAGGAAGTCAAAAGCCAAAACCAATAAATGAGAAAGAATTTCATATTGTGTTGGGAAGCCATTGTAGGTAAACAACACGTGCAGTACTAAAGTCTGTCTGGTTGTCTACCTCTAAGGTGTTAAGACATTCACCCTTATTTGTGTGGCTGTTTTCTAGCAAACGGAGCAGATTTGTGTGTTACAACAAGGCGAACTTTATCGTACATTTTTACATGTTGATAAATAATCTAGCATGCAGTTTTATCGACTACTTATGGCTACAGCATTTACTGGGATGTGAGAGTAGCGACTCCTGTTTAGTTTCTGACTGAAATGGACTTTTTAGAGGTTGAACATCTTTGTTCGTTGAAACGTTGTGCGAACTTGTTTTCTTTCATGTTTAGAAGTTTCGGATACACTATTCCATTTTCCGTGCATGAATAGCTCTCCTAATAATCGCTTTAGGCCCCAAGTCGTACATATCTTTCCTGTCTGGATTTTTACATGAATACGCTCTGGAGGAAAGAAAAAATCACCAAAAAATTTGCAACATAAAACTATCTCTAATGTGGTTTCATGGTAGTAGATACCAAGCTTGTTTGTGAAAATCAGGATATTTTTTTTAGCTTACTACAGTTCCGGATTTTGCAGGTTCAATTCAATTTTTTCTTTAATTTGGTCCTGGGGTGGAACTGTCTCTTCTGTAGTGATACTATATGTATACTTTCAGGTACAGTCACAGACTTGGTCGTAATAGACAATTCTGGTGATATTATTATCATGGTGAACTATTTTTGTATGGTACCTATATCCTGTCTATGGTCCATTCACGACTGGAACAGACTTATGAAAATCAATCTTAGAAAAAACACCCTAGCCATTAGCTGCAAGCATAACTAGAAAAAATAAGTGGCGGGTGCGGGTACAGTACTTGCAACCGCCACTTTTTTTTACCAGCTATGCTTGCAGCTAATGGCTAGTGTATTTTCTCAAAGATTGATTTTCGTAAGTCTGTTCCAGTCCTGAATTGACTATAATTTTTTTTTTTTTTTTTTTTTTTTTAGCAGTCTACACGTATCATGCGTACAGAAAGTTTATTCCTGCAATTACTTCTAATTAGTGAGGGGCCAACTATATGACGTGCTATATAGGCCGTTCGCGGTTAAATAACGGCTTTTAAAATCAACTTTCGAAAAAAAACAATTCCCTGCACCTAAATGCATATATGTTATCGGGCACAGTTGGTGGAATGTTCCTAGTTAAGTTGGCAGTGAGACAGAAATTAGTTCCATGTTTTTATGTCGTAAAATAATGCCATATTTGAATTTGTGAACACCGAATGTGTATCATTTCGTTTCTGTTTTGTTTTTGTGCACAGAAACAAGATTAAGATGATGCATATAAGTACAAATGTACGCCCCGTGTTATATCACATATTCAGTCTATCGTCGCATGTATAAAGGAAATAGATCTGTGGCCGTGTTAATTTCACGTACGGCGTAATGACACAAAATGGGAGGAAGGTAGATCCTAAGCAATATGTTTGTTTCAGGTGGTGCGCGGAGTGTAAAGTTCGTGCGCGTTGATCGGCCAGGAGGCCGTCATGGCAGAAGCCCTCCCCCCTCGGATCTACCACCGCCAGTTGAGGGAGTCTTCGTCGTCCTCCTCGTCGTACATGGTGGTGAGTACCTCAGTCCAGCTGTGCCCCGACAGTGATGCCTTCGCACGCTTTAAACACGTTTACACGTGGGTAAAGGAGGGCAATTGTACACGGATCAAAATTCCCGTATATCTACGGAATGTTTTACGGAAATGTACACTGTGTATACATGGTGGTGAGTACCTCAGTCCAGCTGTGCCCCGACAGTGATGTCTTCGCACGCTTTAAACACGTTTGCACGTGGGTAAAGGAGGGCAATTGTACACGGATCAAAATTACCGTATATCTACGGAATGTTTTACGGAAATGTACACTGTGTATACATGGTGGTGAGTACCTCAGTCCAGCTGTGCCCCGACAGTGATGTCTTCGCACGCTTTAAACACGTTTGCACGTGGGTAAAGGAGGGCAATTGTACACGGATCAAAATTCCCGTATATCTACGGAATGTTTTACGGAAATGTACACTGTGTATACATGGTGGTGAGTACCTCAGTCCAGCTGTGCCCCGACAGTGATGCCTTCGCACGCTTTAAACACGTTTACACGTGGGTAAAGGAGGGCAATTGTACACGGATCAAAATTCCCGTATATCTACGGAATGTTTTACGGAAATGTACAGTGTATATACTTAATGACGAAAAACGGAGTTAAGTCCGTAAATAAAAAATGCGGAAAGTCTCCGTATTCCCTAGGGCTTCGAGTTACTGGGACGAACAGTGCCGATTCTACACGAAGCTTTCTTCGCCACTGTAACAAGAAAATTATCGTTTGTGCGGTAGTTAAGGTTATCTACGCGACTATGACCTATTATTTCAAACATTAAAAAATAGCGTCTGGCGTCTGTTAACATTTGGCGACACTAAAAATACACTAAATTCAATATAAACTGAATTTTTGCTTCTGCCTTTTAAACACAAATATAAACGTTATACTACAATTTCCTAGCAAGAATTGTAGGCGAGTGGAGCCCTGCCATTATAGCTCAGGGGTAGGGTGGCCGACCTGTAGTCGGAGGGTTGCGCGCTCGCTCCTCGGCGCCTCCGATGTGGCAGATGCTCAGCTCGATTGTCGCACGGGGAATTCGTCGACAAGTCGGTCTCACTAGAGCCTCGCCAACGTCAAAAATATCACAACAACGTCAAATGAAAGTAAAAAAAAAAAAAAAAAATAATGGTTAGAGTCGTCGACTGGCAATCCTTTGTCTCGGGTTCAAACCTCGCTTAAGAACAAAATATTTTAACTTTTTTAATATCATTTTTTTATGCACGGTAGAACACGTTCATAACGAAAATTAAAGACATTTTCACTATCTCTTTTTATTTTAAACGGGAAGTACAGAAAACTAACTTGGGAATTAACGGAGAGGTTCTGTGAAATTTACCAAAAAGTCCGTTTCTGAAAATCAGTGTGTCCGTAATCTTACGGAGAGTTTACGGACACTTCTGGATAAATTTTTACCAGCACTTTTCCGTAAAATGAAGGAAATATATTTTTTTAAACAGTGTAGTGATAACATCGTTTTCGGAATTTTCAACGCGTCATCGAATGTTGAGGAGCCTGCCAGTAAGTTTCTTTGTTGGCGTGTTGGCGATTTGAAAAACTTCTGCTGCCGGTGCGGGCGTGCAAATACACGAGTTTTATCTAAACGTGCGATCGGGATGATGAAAGTTTTCGATCACGGAAGCTCATTTACAAGCAGTTTCAATGTCCGAGATCTTCACTTTCATTTCCGGTATGTGCATACCCGCATATGCGTTTATTCGTGCTTAGGGGAAATGGGATTAAATTTTTTATTCTGCAGTTCTTAGCCATGTATTTTACATTAAATGCAGGGCACAAATGCTACGTATAATAGTATTTATGTTTGTTAAAAAAAAAAGTATTGAATTATTTTAATTTCAGGTAGTTGTTTTGAGAAATCATACACAAAGATGAGTGCTAACATGCAACTAGTGTTTAATGCGCTCATTGGAAACTAAATTTCATTTATTTACGTGCTGTAGTCAAACCGGGGGTTAGAGAAGGGTTATGATGTCGCGGGGATGTACGGTCGAAGCAACATCCGCTCTAAGTGAACGCTGGCGGTCTATCGATATTCCTGTCTTCGCTTCAATGCAGTTTATGGGCAACAAAATAAAAACCGCCAGGTTTTTACTGTGACGTTTGTGAGTGAGTGGTTTTTTTTATTTAAGTTTCAGCCTATCGTTCACAGATGGTATACATTGAACATAAGGCCACGACCCCCCATTCCTACAGCTTTTTGCGAGAATTAATTTTTCGAACCCAAACGGGAGCCGATGTTAAAATACTCGTACAATTTTGTTACAAATTGTTTTCACTACGTAGTCTAATTTTTTTCAACACAAAAAAAAACTGCATACTTGTAGCTAATTATTAAACAAACAAAATTATCGTGAATAGGCTATATTGTGTTTAAATACACGAGAACCGCTTAGTTCACTGAACTATTGCCGCCTTCAGAGAACGTGTAGGTTTTACAACGGTGCTTCCACAATGAAGCAGATACCGACCGCTAATTGGTTGCTGGCTGTCAGGCAGCGCCAATGATAGAGCTTGGATTTGGTTGCTTGCTTATTACTGGCTCAGGACAGGATTCTCCCAAAGGCTTCAAACAGTGCGAGAGCCAATAGGAAACGCGGTAAATTAAACGTGGACGACTTAGTTTTAGTTTACCCTGCAACTAATCCGCGAATTTCTCAGGTCTGTGCAACTGTCAATAAAAGAATCGCGAGCTGGACACAGATCTTGGGTAAACGTATTACATATTTGTGTCTTACGTGCCAGTAATTAAAGCTTTTTATTCACGACGAAACAGCCCAATACTCTGTTTCCCTCGTATGTAATTAAATACATATTTATGACACTCCTGATTCCTTGATTACGCATCAATAAAGAATATTTTGAACGGTATAAATTAACCATACCAGGATATGACGCTTTCCATAACTCTTTGGTATCAAGACAAAGGCTGAGAAAGGGGGGAGATGATGAAATGAGTTTCATTACGTCTTTTCTCAGCATCTGCTCGCTGAAGATTATTGCCGGAGCTGGGTGTTAAAGGGCTGGCCCAGGCGAAATACAAATGAAGGGCTAGCAAGGACCAGAGGTGGAAGAAAGAAGGGTAAGAAATTCCGTGTTGTGGTGCCACTTGGTGAGGGGGGAAGGGGGGAGTTTTAAATTACACGCTTGCACTTGTTTCGCGCAAAGAGAATACACTCATAAATAATTTAGGGTTATGAAAGGGGTTTGTTGGGGCAAGAGAGGAAGGTGTGGGGCGAGGAGAAGATGCTTTTAGTAATATGTGCTCCCCAGTGTACTTTGGAACAGTGAAATATTCAGATAGGTTGAGCCCAGCTTCTTTGCAAGGAAAGAGTTAGAGATTGAGCGAGTTAGGAGAGTGGTGGTGGTATAAGGTTTTACATTTCTTTTTCTCCGCGACATGCGGCAAGGGTGGCGGACGAAGGGAGGGGGGCGAGTGAAGAGATTCGGGCGTCTCTCAACATCGAGATCTTGAGAGCCGATGAGGGTGAAGTGAGGTGAGTATGGTTGAGCGCCGAAATGAAGGGGCGGGGGAAACGGGAGATCCCCGAGGAAACCCGCCGACCAGCGGCATCGTCCGGCACGATTCCCGTTTTGTGAGAATCCTAGGACAGGGAGGAGGGGTAGAGGGTTGGGTGAGCGGAATGCCCTGCAAGGAGCTTGGTGAGTTAGGACGTTCACCGCAACGCGACGGGCGCGACAAATGCACTCTTGCGAGCCAGCGCCAAGTGGCAGGTTTGAGGTTCGCGTATTCACGTCGCGCGTAAAGTGTATTGTAGTGTACAGTCGTGCAGGCAACGAGAACACGCAAAGGCGCCACTGCAGTTTCTAAATAGTTAAAGAAGAATTTTATAGAACCACATAATAATAAATATTATTTGCGATGATATTAGAAGGTTTCTGTCGTACACCATATTTTAAAACAGCCAATCTGATAGTTAATAAATAACATTGTACTGTCATGATTCGAGCTTAATGCCAAGAGTGGTGAAGTACTTTTCTAACATTTACTTTTCTCCTTGTATAATCAGATAAGGGTGACCTGAGTTCCATTAGTTTCATTAGCGCAATAGGCAATGGTTTCTCTAGAACACTGCCGAGTAATAGGGAGTGAAATCGGAAGGTGAAATTAATGTTTTTTTTCCTAGAAGTATGAAGACGAGCACAGTGGATCACAAATAAAATATAACTTTTTGGCGTTTGATTCTGTTATTAGCGTTCTTATAATAAATAGAAAGAAGTTGTTTCATGCTAGATGTGGTTCAAGCGTAACCTTGAACAATGTAGATATGTGTGAAGGCTACAACAGCTAAAATAGGGATTTGGTGGGATGTCTATGGTATTTGCCGAAGGAATGTGTCTCTTCAAATTTGTTTTTCATCACGTGTTCCATTTAGTATATTTCCGTGGCCGTGGTAATTTAGGGGGTTTCTGATCACGAACCCCCTCGTTCAAATCACGCGCAAGCCATAGATGTGTAGCTCCTCCAACAGGTGTTAGCTTAGAAAATTTTAGGAAAACTTTTCCCTCTCCCATCCCCTATTTCTATTAGTTTTCTTGTGTAACCATAATCTATTTTTTTTCCCCCAAGTTATGTTCTTAAATGTAACTAGGTTCACTTATTGTGCATGAAAGCATATCATTGCGGGGTCGTTCTTACTTCCCAGGTATGACATCGGCTGATTGCAGTGTAGCAGAAGAACGGTCCCACATCCCTAGCGTGCAGACGGATCAGTCTGTTGTCAGCTAAAAAAATCTTTCTCGGCACAGCTAAAAACCACAATCCTAAGTCAGGCCACACGACTCATTGATCCGGTTTTGTTTTCCGATAATTCTTCAAGAATTCACACGGTTCTGCTGACGTTACAGTTGACTCGGATCCTTTGCCCTCGGGATTGAGTGAGTTCTCGGAATGCAACATATAATCATCTACACGCTCGGGTTCATTTAATGCTACTTGATTTTTAATTGCAGGCAACTCCAGTTCACATTGTAATGGTTCTCGTAAACAGTATCTTTCCTTGATTACTTCACCACTCACGTACCGCCCTTGATGAAGTGGAACAAGCAAGGGTACTACACTGTTAAAAAAAAATTTCTTCATTTTACGGGAAAGTGCTGGTAAAAATTTATATGGAGGTGTACGTAATCTGTCCGTAAAATTACGGACACAGTGATTTTCAAAAACCGACTTTCTGTAAAATTCACGAAACCTCTCCGTTAATTCCCTAGTTAGTTTTCTGTGCCTACGTTTAGTATAAATGATTTTTAGTATCTATTTTAATTTTCATTATGTGCGTGTTCTACTGTATATAAAAAAGATATTTTAAAAAATTATTATTTTTTAAGTAAGATTTGAACGAGAGCCAGAAAATCGCAAGTTCACGAACCTGACCACTTACCTACAGTACTGAAATTGTGAATTTGGTATAATTTTGAATTTATATTAGTCACATAAGCAATTTTTTTTTTGTTTCTGTTTAAGTTAGTGTATTTTAAGTGCTGCTATGTGTTGCATACGCCTGTTGATAATTTGTAATGTTTAAAAGAACAGGTGTTAGTGACATGGATAACCTTAAATGCCGCAGAAAGAATCATTTTCTGGTTACAGTGCCGAAGAAAGTTTCGTGTAGACTCGGCATTGTCCGTGCCGCGAAACCCGAAGTTATAGGAAATACGGAGATTTTCCTTATTTTGTATTTACCCACTTAACTCCGTTTTTCGTCATTACGTATTGCGTTTCCGTATATTTACTGTGCATTTTAGCAAAAAATTTCCGTAAATATATGGTAAATTTGAACAGTATATAGTTGTGCAGGAAAGCTAGGGTTGGATGTGCCAAAATTCTAGTCCATCGTGTTTCCTCCAGCTTGTTTACTGCAAATAGAGTACTTCTGAAAATTCTTCTTAGTTTCCTTCGTCTTTCATGCCTTTGTGTAAAAATTAACAATGCGATGTGCTGTCACAGAATGCTGAACAATACAACGGATGAAACTGCGCACTTATTCCGCGAACCCCAGCGGTATATTCCGGCAAAATTGCTTGACTGTACATCACCATGCCGGAACTCTCTTCGCTAATCGACGCCGAAAGCCCAGTCGGTAACGAACTATTCTCAAAACGCAGTAGCCAATCAGACACAATCACCAGTTCCCAGAGCCTCACAAAGCCAATGGGAGAACGAACACGCAGACATCGAAAGAACCGCGATGCCGTTTCGTTTCTGTGATGTTAGCATGCATGCTTCGAAGATGCGACGCTATTAGGTTGTTAAAAACGTATATGTGTTTTTTTAACCTTGCGCTTACTTTACTGTGCACGAAATAAAAAAAAAAAACATATTTCAGCCGTATTTAACTTTTGTCAAGGCGTGCAATCCTGGAACGACTTTAACCCAATTCATTTGCAAATAATATAGTTAATGGCTAACTCAGATTAATTAATAGCTGTATCCGCTGGGTTTCCAGTCTCAGCTGGGAGATTTGCATCCTAATAATATCTAGATGCGAAAGTTTGTGTGTTTATTTATTACTCAATCACGTCGTAATGGCTTGACGGATTTGGATGACATTGAGAGATATATATATATATATATATATATATATATATATATATATGGTACAGGGGTATATCATATTCGGGATTAGCACGTAGGGTACTTTTCATCCCGGAGAAACGAACAGTTTCCGTAGGGAATATATAAAATATGCCACCAGCCATTGAGATAGAACACTTAGTCATTATAATTAAGGTTTAAATTTTGCACGAGGGTGAAGCCGCGGGTAACAGCTAGTGTGCATATACTTTTGAAAAGTAGCATATATTCATAAACCGTATCCTTGTCATTTTCTCAAGTAATTGCGCGTGGGCGTAACGTAAAACGTTTAGTCGTGTCTTGGTAATTCTCATAGAGTGATGAAGAACATTATTTTTGCCCTTCAAAAAATGTCTTCCATGTTACGTATGCGCATTGTTTCGAGTGAGATCTTCGAACGCTTTACAAAAGATTCACTTCCCCGATGGGTTATTCACGGTAAAGCGAGCACTTTTGAAAGCCCTGTCATTTGGGATAGTAGCCAATAAATATATTTTATTATAGCCTTACATGTCAACTTCCGAGTGTGTTGGAATGTACACACTGTGTTTATTACCTGTGCAGCAATTATAAAGTTGGTTAAATGATAAAAAATTTCTGAAAGAAAAAATAACTAGAGCTTCAAAAATGTTCACTTTATCGTGAACAGCCTATGCCTGCGTATATTTTAACGGGCGCCCTGAGTGACATGCGCCCAGTTAAGTTGGTAAAGATGGGTGTGAAAGTAGTTCCGTATCTTAACCTCGGATAAAAAGTGTTAGGTGACCATTTCTGTTTACTTAAATTATTTCTTTCGCTTTCTGTTTTTGTTCCCCTAAGGTGTGAAAATGAGCAGATTTCTCAAATATTTGCTTTTCTAATACTTTCACCGTTTTACATCACCGACCCATAAACAAAGTGGTGATGCCCATGACAATGTCAATTCTAAATAAGGCGGAAGAATACGCAACGTGCATACAAAGAGATCTTGAAGGACTTTCGTAAGTGCTCAATTTACCGCGAAGAGCCTATATATGTATATACAATACATTGAAATGTCCACTTGGTTAAAAACCGTGAAAAAACATTCAGTAAATTTCTCAACTTAAGGGAATGTTTCGCACTATAAAATAAA